>JAQRGA010001254.1:0-10922 GCA_029237695.1 Conchocele bisecta
TATAACTTTGTACTTAACACAACATTTAATGATTCGTTTAATATTGGCGAAATCTTCGCAATATGCCATTATTTGAGGGGACATGTTGTGCTTTCATTGGTCGATAAATTAGGGCAAACAATAATAACAAATTTAGGAATTTACTCACTGGATGTGGAATGGTTTCGAGAAAAAGAAAAGTAAAATCGCGTTGACCAACATGTCGTACACTTATTAAAGTGAGTTCTCAGATCTTTTCGGTTTGACAGTCCCCTCCAATTGTATTTGAAAGCATCTATTTTGTTCAGATGTCCATCACAGCGATGCATGTACTACACAACCGCCTGCGCAAATCTTGTTAATATTTGTGAATTTCTTTGTTTCAAAATACTTAAATATATGCTACAGCTCAGGCTCAGACAATCAGATTGCTTGATTGCCAGTTGGCCAATAAATGTTCTGAATAATTGATAATCTGGGCAGGACTAAGGCAGGGCGTTGTATATACAGCTTATTCGTAAAAAAGGCAAATATTGGCGCAGGCGGTAGTGCATTTGTTATGTCAAAACAGTTTATGCGTCACGTACGACACTAATTGTAAACACTGCATAAATAAAATCAAAAAAATGAATAAACAATAATATATAATATTCCATGCGAGTATATGAGACACGCCATGTGATTTTATACCTTCGGACATCTGCGTCATTTCTTTAAATACGTTTTCAAAATTTACAATATTTTTCATAAATAAAGGCAAAAGGTGTCAATGTTTTTAGAGTACACGCGGCATATAATTGGGAGCATTATTAATATAATTCCGCTTGTACTCTTAATTTTTTTCTTCAAATTTTGACGCCATTTACTGTATATTTTGTAAACGTATATCATAAAATTACTCAGATGTCCGAAAGAACAAGAAATAAATCATGTAAATAAATAAGAACTTCTAAGAGCCTACCTTGTGCCGTCGATAACCTAAACAATATTGCTGCTAAGGCAATACATAACATAGCGACACGATCCATTCTCGAATATAAACGACGCTAAATTATATAATTATAATGTTAAACGTTAACGTACGTCTAATTTATACACGCGGGAAAAATGGCCTGTCTTGCGGTTTGTTGTCGTCACGCTTGTCGGGTCATGTTTTGGCGGATATTAAACAACAAGTAAACCGGATTTTGTGGTCATAACACGTACGTACGTAAATTGCAAATACGCGGAACTTGAAATATATAATGAATATGTTATTGACCCTCGTCGTATACAAAGCATGCCCCATTTTATGGCGGATCGTTTTAAGCCTAGGGTCCCACGTGACTGGTTATAATATAGGGAGATTTTTTCCGTCCATTCTTTAGATGACTTTTTTCATGACAAATAAATATTCATTCACCATTACTCGACATAGTAATTGGCATTATTACACTTTTTATATCCGATATCAGGTGCGATAACCGTGTTTCCATAAAATGTTATCGGACATTACAATTTATTTTCTGTAATGCTTTTGATGTGCAATGATCATACTTTATAATATATCGATAACAGTTTTTTTCAGGTGACGCATTTAATTTGTATAAATGACTTAAACATGTCCTGCCTCATTTGATATCAAAATAGCATGATTAATAATAATTTACCACGGCGAATCACTATCAGTAAAGTAAAGATTACTAAATGATTATAATATCTGTATAACGGACACTCGTAATGTTTAGAACTGGATGAATCGTTACACAATTATACACTTATTTACTTCCTATAAAGTACATGTTATGCCTAATAGATGGGACCTCAACTTTAAAATCAGCATTTCGTCCCCAAAGCATGCGCTATATTCAAGTGCATGCGACATGTATCAGAAAAGATGAAAAGCATAAGAATGACATAATTCGCATTTTCGCTATACATGTACATGTACTGTGGATATATCGGTTTTCGTGCCCTTAAGGAAACAAATGAAAATAACATAGCATTAACAACTTAGATGAACACATAGAGAATAGTAGGTTAGTGCCGTGAATGGGAAAAGATATCCGGCAAGGCTCATGAATTTCTTTATTTCTCATCAGAAGTATATGTTGTGACCACTCATTTGAACCGTCTCGCTGAGATGGTTCAAATGAGTGGTCACACCATATACTTTGGTTCAGAAATAAGGAAAATAGATAGAGAACAGTAGGTTAGTGCCGTGAATGGGAAAAAATATCTGGCAAGGCTCAGGAAACGGGATGGGCGAGGCTCTGCCGAGCACATCCCGTTTCCGTGCCGCGCCAGATATGTTTTCCCATTCACGGCACTAACCTACTATTCTATTTATCCCGTCAACACCTACAAATGTCTGTAAAATGCAAAAATTGTATTGACTGGATATCAAAAATGTTTCACGGCACATACACACTGTGATGACGGGATAAATATAGAACATTGACTGAAACGTTTACTTATCTCCTAACATCTCGTATATTATTGTTGATAATTCTCGGCGGGTTAACACGGCGGCTGCCATTCAGGGGCCCGTTTCACTAAATTTATAACGACTAAAATGTTCGTAAGTGCAAATTTAGGATCGTCTGACAATTTAAATGGATGGATTTACATTTATTGAGCATAGGCTGCATATGCAGCCTATGCTCAATAAATGTAAATTCAATAATCGTTTACAAGCAAACACTGTTAATGTGAAATGTACAGACTGTCATAAGTTT
Source organism: Conchocele bisecta (assembly GCA_029237695.1). Lineage (NCBI taxonomy): Eukaryota > Metazoa > Mollusca > Bivalvia > Lucinida > Thyasiridae > Conchocele > Conchocele bisecta. The sequence goes on from JAQRGA010001254.1 coordinate 2,697, forward strand.
GCACTTACCAACATTTTAGTCGTATGAAGTTTAGTGAAATGGCCCCCACACATAAAACAACGATATTTTAGACTAAGTTTTCGTGACTTTCTTAGTTCGGCGTGGGAGTTTACTGAGATATAAATTTTGGACAGAGACTTGCTACGGGCCAATCAAATGTTAGGGAATTGTGTAAATATTTTTGTGCTGGAATTATAACGTATTGGTCTGCAATATCCAATAGAAACTGCAGCCTTATGTCGCAACATTCATATTCCGTTAGAACGATATTTTCTAGATCCGTCATTTTGGGCACCTGAACAGATAAGGAGACCACTGTTTTTATTTCCAGCTTGTTTGGACATCTCTTCTCTGTCTACTATCATTCTACAATTCCATGTCAAACTGTGTGAACAAAACAATGACTGGTCTGCAAATTTATATGTATTTGTTGAAATGGAAATTGTCAGCCGATATGAGGAAGATACAAAGTTCATTAGCGGATTTTCGGTAGTTGGCGGGTGTTTTTATTATGACGCTCTAATATAATTAAACACACCGATAGTTAATGAAGACTTATTTATTGTCATAAAGTTGAGTCATGACTGACGTTTTTAATAAATTGTGTTATTGTGACGTAACGCTGTGCGTTTGACGTTATTCACGAGGTAATACGTGGGCACCAATACTGACGTAGCACGAGTATAGGTGTCTGAATGGTACATGCACCAGCAAGGAAAACTTCTGAACTTTCTTTTTTGTTTATGAAATGATATTACGAGGCCATACATGTACCACATTAAAAAAAGTTCCCATTACTTTCACTAGTATAGTTAATTTAAATAAAATAAATTAGTAACCAGCGCTTGAAAAACATGCTAACGCCAGTTATTATTCAGTATTATAATATATTTTCAGAAATACGATACAAATCTAAACGACTTTTTCCTAATATTTTTCATCACTTTCTTGGCATATCTGAGACACAGTGCCTTTAACCATTATTGTATAACGATTACCAGCAAGCACGAGGACGTATACACATTCATGTACACATGATGGAGATGTACGAGTGGTATATCTGATACACAGGGCCTTTAACCATTATTGTATAACGATTACCAGCAAGCACGAGGACGTATACACATGCATGTACACATGATGGAGATGTACGTGTATAACGATTACCAGCAAGCACGAGGACGTATACACATGCATGTACACATGATGGAGATGTACGCTTAGTGTATGTAAACTGATACACATCAGTGCCTAATTTAACCGATTATTGTATAACGTATTACCATTACCAGCAAGCACGAGGACGTATACACATGCAATGTACACATGAGATGGAGATGTACAGAGTGGTAATATCTGATACACAGCTGCCACTAACCATTATTGTATAACGATTACCATCCTAGCCAAGCATGCACGAGGACGTATACACATGCATGTACACATGATGGAGATGTACGAGTGGTATATCTGATACACAGCGCCTTTAACCATTATTGTATAACGATTACCAGCAAGCACGAGGACGTATACACATGCATGTACACATGATGGAGATGTACGAGTGGTATATCTGATACACAGACCTATAACCATTATTGTATAACGATTACCAGCAAGCACGAGGACGTAGTACACATGCATGTACACATGATGGAGATGTACGAGTGGTATATCCTGATACACAGCGCTATTTAAAACCATTATGTTTATAAAACGATTACCAACAAGCACGAGGACGTATACACATGCATGTACACATAATGGAGATGTACGAGTGGTATATCTGATACACATGCGTCACCTTTAACCATTATTGTGTATACGATACCACGTACCACAAGCACGAGGACGTATACACATGCATGTACACATGATGGAGATGTACGAGTGGTATATCTGATACACAGTCCTGTTTAACCATTAGATGTATAACGATTACCAGCCAAGCACGAGACGTATACACATGCATGTACACATGATGGAGAATGTACGAGTGGAAAATATATCGTGATACACTGGGGCCTTTAAACCATTATGATATAACGATTACCATCAAGCACGAGGCGTATACACATGCATGTACACATGATGGAGATGTACGAGTGGTATATCCAGATAACTGATACACAGGTCCTTTAAACCATTATTGTATAACATTTAGATTACCATTGCAGCACGAGGCGTATACACATGCATGTACACATGATGATGAGATGTACGAGTGGTAATAGTCTGATACACACAGCGCCTTTTAACCATTATTGTATAACGAATACCAGCAAGCACGAGGGCGTATACACACATGATGCATGTACACATGATGGAGATGTAGGGCGAGTGAGGTATATCAGATACACAGGGTCCTTTAACCATTATTGTATAACGATTACCAGCAAGCACGAGGGCGTATACACATGCATGTACACATGATGGAGATCGTACGAGTGGTATATCTATACAGTCCTTTAACCATTATTGTATAACGATTACCACAAGCACGAGGACCATACACATGCATGTACACATATGGAGATGTACGAGTGGTACTAGGGCCAATGCACGAGGGAGTATACACATGCAGTACACTATGAGGTACGAGTGTATCGATGGGTTTTTATATCATTACCAGCAACACGAGGCATACACATGCATGTACATGATGGAGATGTACAGTGGTACTGATACACAGGGCCTTTAAACCTTATGTATAACGATTACAAGCACGAGGACGTATACACATGCATGTACACATGATGGAGATGTACGAGTGGTATATCTGATACACAGGTCCTTTAACCATTATTGATAAACGATTACCAGCAAGCACGAGGCGTATACACATCATGTACACATGATGGAGAGTACGAGTGGTATATCTGATACACAGCCTTTAAACCATTATTGTATAACGATTACCAGCAGCACGAGGACGTATACACATGCATGTACACATATGAGATGTACGAGTGTATATCTGATACACAGTCCTTTAACCATATTGTATAACGATTACCAGCAAGCACGAGGGCAATACACATCAGTACACAGATGGAGATGCGATGGTATATCTGATACACAGGCCTTTAAACCTTATTGTATACGATTACCAGCAAGCACGAGGGCGATACACATGCATGTACTCATATGGAGATGTACGAGTGATACACAGGCCTTTAACCATTATTGTATAACGATTACCAGCAATCCACGATGAAACGTATACACATGCATGTACACATGATGGAGATGTACGAGTGGTATATCTGATACACAGGTCCTTTAACCATTATTGTATAACGATTACCACAAGCACAGGCGTATACACATGCATGTACACATGATGGAGATGTACGAGTGGTATATCATGATATACACAGGTCCTTTAACCATTATTGTATAACGATTACCAGCAAGCACGAGGACGTATACATGCATGTACACATGATGGAGATGTACGAGTGGGTATATCTGATACACAGTCCTTTAAAACCATTATTGTTAAGAACGATACACAGCAAGCACGGAGGACGGTATAACCAACATTACCAGCAAGCCGAGGGCGTATACACATGATGGATGATGTACGAGTGGTATATCTGATACACAGGTCCTTTAACCATTATTGTATAAACGATTACCAGCAGCACGAGGACGTATACACATGCATGTACACATGATGGAGATGTACGAGTGGTATATCTGATACACAGTCCTTTAACCATTATTGTATAACGATTACCAGCAAGCACGAGGACGTATACACATCATTGTACACATGATGGAGATGTACGAGTGGTATATCTGAGACACAGTGCCTTTACCATTATTGTATAACGATTACCAGCAAGCACGAGACGTATACACATGCATGTACACATGGAGGGAGATGTACGAGTGTATACTGATTTCACAGTGCCTTTAACCATTATTGTATACGATTACCAGCAAGCACGACGTATACACATGCATGTACACATATAGGATGATGTCAGTGGGTATATCGTTGATACACAGTAGAGCCTAAACCATATTGTATACGATTACAGCAAGCACGAGACGTATACACATGCATGTACACATGATGGAGATGTACGAGTGGGTATATCTGATACACAGGGCCTTTACCATTATTGTATAACGATTACCAGCAAGCACGAGGACGATACACATGCATGTACACATATGGAGATACGAGTGGTATCGATACACAGCCTTTAACATTATGTATAACGATTACCAGCAAGCACGAGGACGTATACACAGCATACACATGAGGAGATACGAGTGGTATATCTGACAACAGTGCCTTTTAACCATTATTGTATAACGATTACCAGCAACACGAGGGCGTAATCACATGCATGTAACACATGATGGAGATGTACGAGTGGTATATCTGATACACAGGCCTTTACCATTATTGTATACAACATTACCACAAGCACGAGGGCGTATACACAGCATGTTACACATGAGGATGTACGAGTGTATATCTTGATACACAGTGCCTTTAACCATTATTGTATAACGATTACCAGCAGCACGAGGGCGTATGCACATGCATGTACACATGATGGAGATGTACGAGTGGTATATCTGATACACAGGGCCTTTAACCATTATTGTATAACGATTACCAGCAAGCACGAGGACGTATACACATGCATGTACACATGATGGAGATATACGAGTGGTATATCTGATACACAGGTCCTTTAACCATTATTGTATAACGATTACCAGCAAGCACGAGGACGTATACACATGCATGTACACATGATGGAGATGTACGAGTGGTATATCTGATACACAGGGCCTTTAACCATTATTGTATAACGATTACCAGCAAGCACGAGGGCGTATACACATGCATGTACACATGATGGAGATGTACGAGTGGTATATCTGATACACAGGGCCTTTAACCATTATTGTATAACGAATACCAGCAGCACGAGGACGTATACAAATGCATGTACACATGATGGAGACGTACGAGAGGTCATTACTGAATACTTGATGAAACCAGAGTACCCGGGATATATTATATATATAGCTAGATGCTCTGTTGTCCGATCTGATGACCACACATATAGCGTTTCATATACCAAGCTGCTTGATTTCAAGTACAATATCCAAGTAAAGAAATTGACAAATATTGGCAAGATTGGCGCAGGCGATAGTGTAAGTGAATGATATGGTGGATAATTCGGGATATTTCGTCTGTTTTTAGTTTTTACGATGAAGATTACCGATTTTCCTATGGGAATTTAACATGGGGAGTCAATTTCCTCCGAAACCTGACGAGATAGTTTGAAAATGATGTAATTAAGAAAACAAGTTAGATTTTGAAAATCGGTCCACAAAAAAAATCAAAAAAATCTATTTTTAGCCCCCATGTTAAATTCCCATAGGATAATCGTTTCTTCGCAATAAAATCAGTAGTTGATGGAATTTCATAAAATAATTTGTTTTGGGGAGGATTACTTTTTTGTTATTGATGAAAAAGTACTTACTTTTAAATATGTTTTAGATTTAATAGCCAAAGGTTCGTGGGCAGCAAAACGTGGAACAGACAGTAATCTGATAAAACCACTGACCCCTCTCAGACTTCAGATTATCAGCATGATAATAAATATTATTGTTACAGGATAGCATGCTGTTTACAATAATCAATGTTATGGCCGTCTCATCTGTCTTACTCATGGGTTCATAATGTGTTCACACTGGATGATTAATGGGCTACATAAACACATACTATCACAATGATAGCATGCAGTTAATCCTTAGCCTGCTGAATGAAATGTTGTCGTCTGCTGTTTATGTTTTATTTTCGATTATTCTCATCAAAAACATGGTTTGACAGCACTTTAGAATCATTTCCATTGGAAATGATTCTGAAATGCTGTCAAACCATGTTTTTATTGAGAAACAGGGCAAAAAATAAATCAACAGCAGACGACAGTTTTCGCGATCAGCAGGCTAAGGGTTAATAACGGGCCTATCAAAGGGAATACTGTAAATGATAAACAATTATCCAAACAATTTGTTTCCGCTGGGCCCTGTATAATACAATGATTGTAATCTACGTATATCAATATTTTGCAGTTTGTTACGAATACACGATGATTTCCTGAAATGTATTTGCATTTTGTTTGTTTTAATTAGTAGTATAATAGTAATGTTTAACGTGCAAAAAGATACAACGCGCAGTCTGAACAGTGTCTACACTGATTGCCAGAATTATAATGATTATTTAGCAGTAATTATTTACTATTCTTAACACAAATTTCTGTCAAAAGAAAATGAAGAACGAATTTAGATTATAAATGCATAATACACACAAATGTGTCAAACTATTAACATTTCTCTAAATGCCAGGTTTTGATTCATAGTTCTGGCCATCCGAGTACGAGTAAATCATTATTGGGGACAATGGTCAGTTGATCTGCTGCAAATATAAAATACGGATACGCACAGTGTTTAATCATGGGAATAACAATGATAATCAAAGTGGTTATTCAATATTTATTACACTCTTGCAAATTATTTGCATGAGTTTAGCTGTGAGAGAAAACCCGTAATCAACTCCTTACAAATAATACACCTTGAAGAGAACACTCGTAATTGCGTACCTGTTTTCTTGGAAACCACGAGCTACCATGCAACATGTTTACATTTTATTACAGTAAAAATAAAGTTATTGGACAATTTGGAAATTGTCTCGGCTAATCTAGAATGTTAATGTGATTGAACACATTGATTTCCAAACATGCACTCAATAATATCTGGTTCATAGAAACAGCTGCGTAATTTGGATTTCAAAAAGTTTACATGACGTCACATTTGACGTCACATAGCGTAACGTCAAAACGCGGGAAAACAAGTCATTGTATAACTATTCATTCGTACATCACAATTCATTGATTATAATCTCAAAAATATACTAAATGTGCATATGTATCCGCCGTGGAAGTGTAATAAATAGGATATTCCATCGTACATGTTTGAATAGCGGAAATAATACACTCGTGTCTGTCAGCGTCCGTGCAAGCAACTCGTTCGCTTCACTCACTCGTTGCTTACGCGGAAGCCGACGCACACTCGTGCATTATTTCCCGCCATTCAAAATGTACGATGGAATATCCTCTATTTTATTGGCAACTGTACATAATATACAACTGATATATAGGAAATAAATGCCTCAATTCTGATGACATCTGGAATATTTTAAGTTTATGTGACTTGGCCGGTGGTGAAACATTATATTGGCATTTACATTATCTACAAAGGTCAATGTTGTGATCACTCATTTGAGCCACTTCACAGAGATGATCGAAATGAGACATAACACGCATATTTGAGGAAACAATAAATAGAAACACAACTTGCACCATACATGTTTCTAATGCACTGTATAAATATCACGCAATCTGATTGGCTGATGGTCATACATTACAGGTATATCATTGTTGATGAACGGTCGCATATTATTTCAATATGTATTCCTACGCCAGTAGTAAAGGAGTGCATTAGAAATAGGTTAATAGCATTGTAATTTTGAAATTTGCGCCGTATATCAGAAAATGATAGGTCGGAAAACATGTTTATTGGCTCTGCTAGCGCGTCGCCATTAAATAGTTTTTCCGACCTATCATTTTCTGATATATGCCGCAAATTTGAAAATTATATACAGTTAACCCTATAATGTAGATTACTTTCTGACAGATAATCATGGGGATTACTAGGAACTTTCATACAAATTATAAAAACATTTTATCGGCATTTAAATTATCTACAAAGGTAAATGTTGTGATCACTCATTTGAACCACCTCACAGAGAGGATCATAATGAGACATAAAACGCATATTTGGTGAAACAATAAATAGAAACATAACTTGTACAATATGTAGATTCATTTCTGACAGATAATTATGTAGCTAATCATGGGGAATAATAGGAACTTTAACAAAATTACAAAATAATTTTAATTTACTACAAAAGCAATTTTCAAATTCTGTAACTGGCAGGCCAATTAACCGCTACCATGATCACGTTGATTGCCAGATTACCATATTATACTGAATTTATTACAGTTGAGGAAGTTATTTAAAATAGCTGGCACGGTTATCCTAGCCATGTACGTATATAGTGTATATGTTTTATATATGTATATGAAAAGTACATGTATCACATTATGAACATGCGATGTTCTACACATA
>JAQRGA010001255.1:0-14988 GCA_029237695.1 Conchocele bisecta
TATGGACTATCTAGCAGTACCAAAACATAGGTTATTGAAGTTGATTGAACAAGCTGGACAGTTCTTCAATATGTATGTATCTCACACTTTTTAGGTGAAAAGGGGGGACATTTTTAACATGTCCTAGTATGTGCAAGTATTTCATATTGATCTTGCCCTTTTCATTGCGTTGAAAGAGATCGTACGTTTTTGTGAGCAGTCAAACTCTATTTCAGTACAAAAATAATTTGTCCAGCGGAAGTATAACCATTGAAAAAAATATAACCAAAATTAGTGTGTGTATGTAACATTTTCTTGTATAACCCTATTACATACGTATAACCAGTCCAGTACACAGGTGGAAGACTTGTACCTAGGACCCAATAAATGGCTCATTTGAAAAACGTTACCCCACCCACCCATTTCCTTACAATATACAGTATAGCCTTTCAAGGTGGGCAACAGCTTTGGAAAATGCCATAGACAGGCTTAGTTTCGGGCTCGCTCAAACAACACACGTTTCAATTTTTCTGCTGACTTACTCCTCTAGCAAATAATAAATGCCTTAGGTCCCCAAATATATTCACTTTAAACATCTGTGTTTAGTGTATTGTTAGTTACACACGTTTCAGCTACCAACGTTATAGAGAAATATCTCTTTCCGAAAGAATCCAACACACACATCGCCACCTGATTGGCTGTACTATTTGTAACGCTCCAGTTTAGGTTTTCCCGTGACGTGATTATTGATCATTCTGCGAATATAACAAAGACAATCCGAAAGTAAAGTTCACGGAAGGTTATGTCGAAATGTTGGGACGCCAATCAAAATAAACGCACGTTTTAGATCATTCAAGGTTAGTGAATGACATTTATTAGTCACAAATTTTAACATCAGATTTACTGATGTTTATTATACACACTTTTTTGTAAAAAAAAAATGGGTATATTGTTTTCGTCACGGGTGTCCGTCCGTACGTCCGTACGGGCAGACATTCAGGTACTTATGTGGCTAGCCCCACAGGGTTATGGACTTGTTAAAGGATAGGGTTGGTTACAATTAGCCACCTAAGATATCGTTTTATGTGGCTACAAGTGGTTTTATGTGGCTAATATTTAACATGCGATAAGCCACATAGTTACCTGAAAGTAAGAACGTCCGTCCGTCCGTCCGTCCGTCACGTTTCTTGTAACTCGAAAAACTTTTTCACCTTCATACCTACGCGCCTCATATTTGCTATGTAGCTTCGTTATCATGTGCAGATGCGCAAAGTGAATTCGGATTTTTCATCCGACCCTCCATCATGGATTATCTCCCCCTTTCTGGACTCGGATTTTTCATTTCCCATATCCTTGTAACTCGAAAAACTAATTTTCACCTTCATACCTACGCGCCTCATACTTTGCTATGAGTAGCTTCGTTATCATGTGCAGATGCGCAAAGTGAATTCGGATTTTTCATCCGACCCTCCATCATGGATTATCTCCCCCTTTCGGACTCGGAATTTCCCATTTTTTCCTTGTAACTCGAAAAACTTTTTTCACCTTCATACCTACGCGCCTCATATTTGCTATGTAGCTTCGTTATCATGTGCAGATGCGCAAAGTGAATTCGGATTTTTCATCCGACCCTCCATCATGGATTATCTCCCCCTCGGACTCAGAATTTCCCATTTTTTCCTTGTAACTCGAAAAACTTTTTCACCTTCATACCTACGCGCCTCATATTTGCTATGTACTTCGTTATCATGTGCAGATCGCAAAGTGAATTCGGATTTTTACATCCGACCCTCCATCATGGATTATCTCCCCCTTTCGGACTCGAATTTCTCATTTTTTCCTTGTAACTCGAAAAACTTTTTCACCTTCATACCTACGCGCCTCATATTTGCTATGTATTCGTTATCATGTGCAGATGCGCAAAGTGAATTCGGATTTTTCATCCGACCCTCCATCATGGATTATCTCCCCCTTTCGGACTCAGAATTTCCCATTTTTTCCTTGTAACTCGAAAAACTTTTTCACCTTAATACCTACGTGTCTGATATTTGGTTCGTAGCTTCGTTTTGATGTGCTGATGCGCAAAGTGAATTCGGATTTTTTATCCGACCGTCCATCATGGATTACCTCCCCCTTTCGGACTTAGCATTTGGGGAAAGTGGGTATATTGCGATGGCGCGCCATCGACTTTTTCTAGTTTATAATATTTCTTGTCAACAAACTGTTACATACGCAGAAGTTGCTTCATGTAAACATAGAAAACAACAATCAACAGCCAGGTTTATTTTACTACATTTGTTAGAAATCAGCATATTCTCACTTTTGGCACCAAAACATAGAGGATATGGCCAGTTAAAAAATGTTGATAGTAGGTATTGTTTTTCATGCTTTTCATGTCAAAATGTTGCATACTGCTGTAAATCAGATCAAAATGTTCATGGCAATATATAAGTAAAATCAATGCATTTAACATAAAGCTGCTCCTAATAGATTTGTTACAAACCAAACATCTTTTATAATCTTATTTACAACAAAAGTAAAGGAATTTCAATAATGTGTATGTAACAATGACAAAATTTACAAAATTGTTACATACATCAATTGCCTCAAATGTTGAAATAGTCCGTTCACGATAATAATTAGTTAATTACTTTATAAAAAGTTTATAAAATAGATCCTGTCCCTGTAGGTTTATTATAAGTTGTAAATAGCTCATGTAGTGCTATTTGCTGTATAAATAAAGGAAGGTATATGATATGTACGTAACATTGACGAAAAGATGTTACAGCAGGGCTCTAGATAAGCTGCGTATTTGCTTAAATACCCAATTAAAATTGCCAAAAACCCAATTGACATCAGTAGCGAGTATCAAAAAGCAACACAACGTCGTCACCTGTGAACACTGTGCGTATTAAATGGCGAATTACAAAAAGGAATCGCCATTATCAATCGTAATCGACCGTGCTTTTCACAAATACCGTCACCGTGTAATCTGTTAAAAATTAATGATCGTGCATATCCTATTTATAAAACATCCATAGACGCTTATTATATGTATAGTTGCATCATCGATATAGACGCTTATTGTAACCAAATAAGACAGATAGGCTAGCGGTGATTTTGTGACTGATTTTGCCATCGACGTTTTTGGCATTTTTCAATAATTTTATTGAAAACTGTCCTTGTAAAATTATCAGTACGCATATATTTTCAAGCCAATTGATTACTCGATGTTTTAATTGGGTTTTGGTACGCAGGGCTTTCAATTTTAATTGGGTTTTCAGATTTTTTGATTGCGTATTTACACAAATATGCAGCTTATCAAGGCCTCTGCATGACGTGGTAATTGATTCCTCTCTCTAATGGCTTAAGGCAGGAATGACTGTGAATATATGAACATAAGGCAGTGCGAGCATGAGCTAGGTGGGTGAAAGTCGTTATTATTTTGTAGATTGTAGCGTGTGCTACTACATGTACCAATAGCACATGAGACCAACGCTGACATATACTCAGGTGTTCGGCCATTAACCATTTTATAAAACAGTATAAATTTTTGTTTCCGCCTACATTCGCCTAAGCTCTCCCATCTTATATTGCGATATAAATCATTTAATCATACAAGTTTTGTGGCTCCTGTTACGATTCTTGCAGCTTCATGCTGAATTTTATCGAGTTCTTGTTTTTCAGCTATTAAAAGTACAGTTGTCCCATATTACATTAGCATATTCTAGAACTGGGCGGATGAATGCTAAGTAAATTGTTAGCAGTGCTTTGAAAATTTAAACTTCAAGCTGCTCATTATGTTTATTCTAGTCCAGGCTGTATCTTTATGTATGAAATATGATTATAGGAATGAATGGCCTTTTTGTGGAATTTATCGGGGTATAAACTTGGAAAAGTCGCGGGAATACTGGACGAAGGCCGGAAGGCCTCGTCCAGTATTCCCGCGACTTTTCCAAGTTTATATCCCCGATAAATTCCACAAAAAGGCCATTCATTCCTTATAATTCCAGCATTTGAAATAAATTCATCAAGAAAATGTGTTTATTTTTCGTTTTCTTAAGAATTATTTTAACTGCGCCTCACGGTTACGGAAAGTAGTTCGGCGTGGGAGTTTACTGGGATATGAATTTTGGACAGAGACTTGCTACGGGCCAATCAAATGTTAGGGAATTGTGTAAATATGTTTGTGCTGGAATTATTTAGCAATGATTTAACAGTTGTAACGTAATTGTCTCTGAACAAGTACGTTAGTTCGTCCGTATGTACAGATGCATCCGTCTGTCTGTGTGGACGCATACGGGCATTCGATTGTATTGTACAGCAATGTGACCAACATAAGTAGAGGATAGGAATTGCCTCTCTGATAGCAGCTATGAAAATATCATGTAAGCCTCTAAAATACTTCCACAAGTAGGTTTCTATTAAATTAGTCGATTGCGATGCAATTCTGAGTAAAGGCAATCTACTTCGTTGCCAGAAAATACTATTGTCCAGAATTGATCGGAAAGATAGGTCCAGGTATATTGGAAACTCTGTTTAATCAGGCACCCCGTGGTATTAATGTAGATTAAAAGTGTCAATATGGGATCTTAGAAATAATTGATGAGTTACCAGGGCCCGGTTGTTCAAAACACCAGTTAGCTTTAACGGACTGTTAAATCCTTAACTGAATGGTTAAAATCTCTGTTAAAACGGAGATTTTAACCATTCAGTTAAGGATTTAACAGTCCGTTAAGCTAACGGATGTTTTGAACAACCGGGCCCTGATGATCTTGTTTACAGGTTGGATGAAAATGTACTTTGGTAAACTTTATCCTGATTCGCTGCCGGCCGATAAGTTGACATTTCCGGAGGCGGGCGTTAGCATTGCATCTTGAATCCAAGGTGGATATAATATTCAGTTTGGAAGTGTCGTAGAGCAGAGCCATTTGACAGTCGTTGAGAAAACTTGGAACATGGTTACATTTGGACAATATTTATATATAGTTATATTTTAAATAAGACATTTAGGTCTGGCTCTGTGAAACAACACTAAATTCTGATATATATTTATTCCAAGTATGATAGCAAAAACTATACAAGACTATACAAGACTATACAGTCACGACAGAATTGTACACTTGTACACGTATTTAGAACATTATTAAATTTAGAATTAGCTGGATGTTGGAGTTGTTGACTTTGTCCTAGAAAATAGTTAAACCCATAACTACCGTAATAACCCTATGTTTTCAGACGGGTAAAACTAATTATTATTTTTACTGTCCGAATATATAGGTTCAAAAAAATATTTATTGAAATTGCTGTCCGAAAGTTTAGGGTCGCCAACCTCCAACCACCGGAATGCAATGTTCTCCTATGCTTTCTGTAAACGCCACGGGGCAATCAAATGCTCTGATGATTTCTGTGAACGGAGGCAATTAAATGATCAGTATAATACAAATGTGTTACCTTATTATTGGAAAAATAATCCCTGTAATACTTAAATCCAATTCACCAGATAATCCAAGTAGCGTGTGGAAAAATCGATCACTCCATGCTAACACGGTATTGCCAATAGCCGCCGTCCGCTTGGTGAGACATCATTTTGGTCGCGCCCCTCGCTTGCGGAAAGCGCGATATACTTCACATGGGTGTTTATCATCATCTATATTTTCATTCTACCCACCTCCCGTGCGGCCCCTGTGCCCAATGTCAAAGTCAAATTACTTTGAAGTTTTTGGTTAAGTTGTTTGGTTAAGTTGTTTGGTTAAGTTTTTTGGTTAAGTTTTTTGGTTAAAGTTTTTCGTTATACTATATCTCTGCAACTGCTTTGCCCATTACCTTGAAACTTCACATGGGTGTTTATCATCATCTATATTTTCACTCTCTACCTCCTTCCTGTGCGGCCCCTGTGCCCAATGTCAAGGTCAAATTACTTTGAAGTTTTTTGGTTAAAGTTTTTGTCGGTAAGCGCGATATAGTCGGCACTTTGGTATACGTACGTATGTGTGTCCGGTTTAAAGTTTTTGGTTAAGTTTTTTGGTTAAAGTTTTTCGTTATACTATATCTCTTTTTTTAGTGTCCATTGCCTCGCCACAAGGCGCGACATGCAGGCCGCGGCCATCTAGTTTTTTGTCGCGCCCGCTTGCGGAAAAAAGTGCGATATAGTCGGCACTTTGCGTACGTGTACGTACGTACGTACGTACGTGTGTCCGTATTAAAGTGGTAAGTGTAAACTTGGTAAGTTTTTTGGAAAGGTTAAAAGTTGGTTAGTTGGTTAAGTGGTTAAGTGGTAAGTTGGTTAATTTTTTTAGCTCATTGTGTGACTATGTTACCTGCAATGTGTCCGTCGTCGTCCGTGAACATTTTCAACGTCTTCTCCTCGGTAACCATTGGGCCTATAGTCACCAAACTTCATGGTCATGGTCCTTAGGTAGGGGGATTACAAAATTGTTAAAATGACGTCATTACTTAATCCAAGATGGCCGCCATCTAAAAATAGCACAAATTCTTAAAAAATCTTCTTCTCAAGAACCGCCAACCGGATTTCGACAAAACTTGGTAGGAATGATCGATGTATATCGATGTATATCTTTTTTTTTCGCAATGTGTCCGTCGTCCGTCGTCGTCCGTGAACATTTTCAACGTCTTCTCCTCGGTAACCATTGGGCCTATAGTCACCAAACTTCATGGTCATGGTCCTTAGGTAGGGGATTACAAAATTGTTAAAATGACGTCATTACTTAATCCAAGATGGCCGCCATCTAAAAATAGCACAAATTCTTAAAAAATCTTCTTCTCAAGAACCGCCAACCGGATTTCGACAAAACTTGGTAGGAATGATCGATGTATATCTTTTTTTTTAGTGTCCATGCCTCGCCACAAGGCGCGACATGCAGGCCGCGGCCATCTAGTTATGTTTTTTGGTTAAGTTTTTTGGTTAAAGTTTTTCGTTATACTATATCTCTGGAACTGCTTTGCCCATTACCTTGAAACTTCACATGGGTGATGATAGTGACACAGATTTCGGACGAGCAGGTAGACAGACGCATGCGGGTCATTGTTATCACGATGACTAACGACTGACTGTCCTGTCCATCCGTACGTTTGAAATAAATGCTTACAACTTGTACAAGATCACCTTTTTTTGCCACACGCAAGAATTGAACTGTCAAACCAATACTCCATTCACCGATTTACATTATTATATATGCGTAAACGCGGGTCTGCCTCTACCAGTATTACCACCCATATTGCATCGGGTTTTTTTTTATAATAATTTTACGTATTAAACTGACAATTCCAGATCTGCTCTGAAATGTATGTCAACTTTCAACGTGATTTACGGAAGATACTGATTTTTTAAAATCAATATCGGCAAAATACGATGATGTCTGCTCCGAAATTTATGTCAGTTTTCAACGTCGACAGAAGTCGATTGTATTTTAATATCTGCCACGAATTCGAATTCCAAATCCGAGACTCGATTACACCCGACTCGATTTCACACGAAATTCGTGTGTTGCTTTGTGTAAAAAAAATTGATAACGCTCAGCCGTGTCAAATGCCAGGTGTTTATCTGATGACATCATTCAGCGCGAGGCTGTAAACTGTGTGACCTTTAGGCTATGTTTTGAAATTCGTCAATACGTCGTTTGATCTGTGCCGCAAACGTCGGGGAACGTGCCACTTTTACCCTCGCATCAAGGGGAAAAATAACCAATTACATGCTGAGGAGACGCTATTATGTTTGCGGAAAATCCTAAATATTTTCCTTCTATGTGCTCAGAAGTATACGTCGCGATCACCATTTGAACCGTCTAGTTGAGACGGTTCAAATGAGTGGTTACAACATGTACTTTCATTGAGATTTAAAAAAAATATATATTTCATACCCGTAAAGGTGTATTCCGTCAATTTCCGAAAGGAATGGGTTAAAGATACACTCTCGATTATATGCAGATCTGTCACCATATTTGCCGATATTGATTTCGAAAATATTTCCTGTAAATGGTGTTGAAGAGTTCAGAGTTCATGTGGAATTGTCGGTGACTTTAGATATGAAAGGAATGTTGGGTCGCGGCGTAATCGTCTGATGATGTGTGCAGTCTGGTTTCTGGCAGACTTCAAAATAAAATCGGGACTTTGTAGTATTCTTTGATGTTACAGTTCAAAGCATTTGGAAGAGTTATGATCGGATTCGTGGTAGGAAGGAAATACATTTTCATTGGTTGCATAAATTATTGGACGAAATACTTGAATGAATGCGCGCGTGTCATTTGTGTTTACAATAACACCGGTATGGATTAATTGGCTGATTCTTACGTGATTCACCGAAAGGACTTGCGCCAGTTGTGTTACCGTAATACTCATACATATACGGATATTAATTACTGCAAATTCAACACATTTTTTTTGCTGTCCGAAAACTTAGAGTTAGCAAAATGTCCACATTTTTTTTCACCTGTCCGAATTTTTAGAGACGCAAAAAATAATTATTTTCTTGAAAAATAAGGGTGTCCGAATATTTAGGGTGTCCGAAAACATAGGGTCAGTACGGTATGTCATACAGTAGTTTGTTAAAAATATACCAAGCTGTTTGTGGCAATTTACTTCGGTAAGCATGTACATTTGAGGGTGTTTTATTATTTATTTTACGAGAGATAAGCAGTGATTCCGTTTTAGCCGGATTGAACTTCACAAGCCATTTTGTTGACCAGTTAGTAATTGTGTCTATATCTGCTTGAAATAATTTATTGATGGAATGGCGAATAAGGCATATCTACAATGATCACAAACCCCATAAGCCAATTTCTCCAGTCACAGCCACATAATTATGACCTGTTGTTGGACATAGATAAAACCCCAATCAATCGTTATATGTATCCACAGTTAACGGGGACGGCACTTATGGAGACGAAGGAATTATCTGGAAACTTTGATGACATATTTGCGACTATCAAAACACTGGAGAGACATCCGTCGTTGAATAAGTGAGTACCTACAATTCATACATAGGATTTCAAACTCAGTTATTTGTCATAACCATAAGAACAGGATTTAATTCATGTGCTTATCAAGTTATCATCTAGGGCCCGGTTGCTCAAAGCATCAGTTAGCTTAACAGACTGTTAAATCCTTAACTGAATGGTTAAAATCTCTGTTAACATCAGTTAGCTTAACGGACTGTTAAATCCTTAACTGAATGGTTAAAATCTCTTGTTTTAACAGAGATTTTAACCATTCAGTTAAGGATTTAACAGTCCGTTAAGCTACATCAGTTAGCTTAACGGACTGTTAAATCCTTAACTGAATGGTTAAAATCTCTGTTTTAACAGAGATTTTAACCATTCAGTTAAGAATTTAACAGTCCGTTAAGCTAACTGATGTTTTGAGCAACCGGGCCCTGGGTGAAATCAGCCGCTCTTAAAATAGCTTCAGAAAGAAAGATAGGAGGCTGAGTAGGGATATGTATCTCAGCGATGAATCGTGGATTCATACTGTAATGGTGAATCTTACTTGGATTCATACCTAGGGTCTAAGTGTAATAAAGGTGCCTGGCACCGGATTAGGACACTGTTTTTTGGCACTTAAATTGCTCTTAAATAGCAACATTATATTTTATTGGTTGGTTGGGAGCATGCGAAGGGTAAATTTAACGATGGGTTTCATCCGTAATGGAATCCCGATATTCCTGGTTTGGCCCTCGGTACATTTTTGGCCTTGTTACTTAAGAGTTTAATCCGGTTATACCATTATAAAAGTAGTAAGATTAGTACTAATCATATTACCTTTAGGGAGTTGGGCTAAGTGATCAGCTGTGGTGAGGACCTGGCATCATGTCATCAGACAGATTATTCTAATTTCAGGTCTGAGTAATATATTCCCCCCCCCCCCAGAGTCTTACATGACCTTAGCTGTTGACAGACTGTTAAACACCATTAAATAAATAAATAAATATCCTGGGTGAAATCAGCCGTGCTCAAAACAGCCTCAGAAACAAATATAGGGGACTGAGATGGTATGTGTACGTCAGGGAAATTAATCTTACTGGGATTCACCCCTGGGGCCCGTTTCACTAAACTTCATACAACTAAAATTTTCGTAAGTGCAAATTTAGAATCATCTGGAAATTTCAATTCATGGATTTATATGTATTGAGCATATTGAGCTCAATAAATGTAGATCCAATAATTGTTTACATAAAAAACATTGTTAATGTTAAATTTCCAGACGATCCCAATTTTGCACTTACAAACATTTTAGTCGTACAAAGTTTAGTGAAACGGCCTGGCACCGACCGGATCAGGACACTGCTTTTCGGCACTTAAATTTCTCTCCATTGCTATTTGTATATGATCTTGTTGTAGAATGGACGTAAAACCCCAATTAGTCAAGTCCTCCATACACGTGTCTTCCCGGCCGTATATGACCTTGGATTTTAAACTTAAATTCCAATCAATCAATCTTCATACAGATACATTACCGTGTGCGTGTGACCTTGCTAGTGCCATGTGATTGTGACGTCATTTCTCCTATATGGCCAACACGCGAGTGGTGTAAACTACTGCCGCTCTACAGAACCGAGTGGTGTAATTCACCGTTACGTTTGTATAAACTCTGGTTGAAGTACATGTATAATGCAACTGTTTATTGCATATTATGGCCTTATTTTATTGCAGTGTAAAATATTCATGGTACACCAGTGTGATAACTCCAGGGCTCCAGATAAGGAATTAGTAATTGAGTATTTTCACTCCATCATATCTGAAGCAATTGGGTATTTCAATATTTTAATTGGGTAAAATAAAATCACACTACTGTTTGCACATCAACAGACAGCAATTATTGAATAGTTTGCTTCAAAATGAAAACATGTCTTGGCATTTCATTAGAATTGTCTCCTTGGAGACAATTCTAATGAAATACCAAGAGTGTTTTCATGGAAAATAAGAACAATATGCTATGATTTGTGGTCTGTTTATTGTTTTCTGCAGCATGATAAATGTACCACAAATTTGTTATTGCTGTTTGATACTCGCTACTTCTGATTTCAATTGGGTTATTTTTGGCAATTTTAATTGGGTATTTACGCAAATACGCAGCTTATCTGGAGCTCTGTAACTATACAATGAGACCTCTACAAAACACAGTGGGTGATCCACACAGCTTCAGTTGATGCTTCTTTGAGGGATGGATTGTGGCCTAGAGGTTACGACCCTGAACTTCAATACTAGTAGCCGATTTTATCAAAATTGCAAAGTATACTTACCTAGCAAATCATTGATTTTTCCGAAATGCATTATTTCATACAGAACTAATGATTATATTTGATGATTAAAACTATGCAGAATTATTATACTGAATTTATTACATTATCACTGCCAAAATGGCTGTGATAATGTAATAAATTCAGTATATCGTGTAGTGTTCTAAGTTCGTGAAGTCTCCATCTTCGTGTTTTCGGATACCTCGGTCCTTACTCGTGTGTTTTGACGTATGCATGAAAACCCGGATGTAAATATTGACATCTGATCTTCTGCTGTCAAAAACTGCTCAGTCCAAAAAAAATGCGTGTGAAACAAGTAAAGTAACACACATTGTTCTACAGTACATTAAAATTGATAAAATTCACTATTCCCATATATCCATGGCAACAAAAGTCAAAAAAAATTCTTGTATTAGTACTTGGTATGATCGTCCTGTAAACTTTTCAGGAAAAGTTCATTGACCCCTACACTGCGTCTAGCAACTTCCGGTTTGATTAAGGCCATGATGTTTTTTTTTATTGGGTTTTCGTCCTCCTTGTATATTATGCCAATTATTTTTCCTTCAATTTCTACACAAAATATCCATGATTTTTGTTGCCAACAGTATCAATTATGTTTGACATAGTGTGTGTATTTTCCCTATGACAATGTGAATACATGTTATATTATCAAATCACTACATGATTCCTTGGTATTCTAGTATTCTGCAATGCACACATTTGTTCACATACCATAGTTTATATTATGTCCCATAAAATGTGTGTCTATGAATAATGAAGCAATTTTTGTTAATTTATAGTTTTAATACTTCCCATTAAAAATTATTAATTAATAGCAATAATAATAATAAAAAATAAAAGGTCACTGCATTATCAAAAGTGGGACTATAAACCAATATTAAATTCATCTTGGCCTATTTCCATGAATTTCTGTGTAAACACAAACGAATTGCATGCTGGGAAATGTGTATTACGAAATTGAGTACATTCAATGGCGGCCTCCTCGCAAATATGCATGCAGTATTTCTCTCTGTTATGCAGTGTTATTTCAGCAATATTTTATGATTATGCGCATCTTGAGACACATTGGATGATAAAACAAATGGTAAGTATGTTTGAAGTTGATGTTGTGTTTATGGTATAGCTATTAATGCGTTATATATGCTTAGGTTCACGATTATCGGACACGCAAGGATAATAAAAATTAATAAATTTATCCTAAAATAGAAAATTTATCCCTCAAAGTATACTTTGCTAGGAAAGTATACTTTGCAATGTTGCTGAAATAGGCTACAGAGGTTGCAAGTTCAGTCTCCACCGTAGCCGCGGTACTTTCATGGTATTTCCATCCTTTTGGTCCTTGAATCCGAGGTCCCGTCTCTTTCTGACCTTAGCTGTTGCTGGGACGTAAAACCCATTCACTTTATGCTGCTTTGCTTATGCGGTGAATAGAATCTAACTTTCATGTTGATTTTATATTACAATTATTAACTTGCAAATACGTTTATCCCTTTCAACTCTAGAGGCAAGAATTTCAAGATGTGCAAATGCTGTAGATCCAGATGAGCCGGCTCGTAACGAGCCGTCTCATCAGGATCTGCAGCATTTGTCTATATTATTCACCTCTAAATCATCCTCATTTTGTCATTAATGGAATAGTGCAACAATTAGTAGGATAAAGCCAATTTAGGATATTCAGGGTTGTCAGGGTAAATAAATAGCAATTTCAATGCTAAATTAAATTTTTTCGTCTGATGTTTATTTTTTAATTTCCATTTTCATTGACAAAACTTCTAAAGTGCTGCTAGACTATGTTTTTATTGAAGTAAAGACAAAACATGTAACAGGATCACCCAGGGTGTCCGGTTTAGAGAGGTTCCACTGTACATGTACTTGTATTTCCTTGCAATCTGTCTCGTTGTATCGTAGAACAAGCGAATATCCAAACTGAGAAAGTCAAGAAGACGTGGGATAGCGTCATACTTACATTTCTTGTTGTTATAGAACAAGCCACTGCCTAGTGAACTCGGTATTGAGCCGCCTGGAGTGCAACTTCGGCGTAGACCAGCAGTCCTCGCCCCAGAAACCCACCAGTCAACAGAATCAACAGTCATACCCAGCCAGTTTTCAACAGGTATACTCCCCATGTTAAATACCCATAGACATCTTCACTCTGTGAAGATGTCTATTGGGATTTAACATGGGGATGACGATGTTGCCTTGGCCCATGTCTGTGTCACTTCGCTGTCATTTACAGGTACTGGGTCTGAGATGTGTAGAATGTTATCTAAGAGAATAGGTAAATAATTAGTTTAATTATGGATGTGTATCGTATTTCTGAACACAATTGTGCCTATTAGTCTAATGGATAAAAATTCTGCATATGCAAGAAGTTTAGTGAAACGGCCCCCTGGTTCCCGATTTTATTGGACACCATAATACCAACGTCGTTTGAGCTGGGGCCATACACCACTGTTTCGAATGATGTCACAACCACTTGTGACTTTAATATTTGCACCGCTATTTATAGTAAATGGTGGAACCTTTCTCCTTTGATAACAATTGAAATAAAGACATTTTTATAAATGGCTTAATATTTAATTCACCTGCTGTCTCCAATCTGTAAATAAACACTATACCGTAATCAGCTAAAACATGGATCCACTCTCTCGTGCTACGTCGTTCCTAAATCCGATGGGTACAGTAGAAAAACTTTTCGAGCCATCGTGCTTTTACTGTATATTCTTTCTGTAAATATTCAGTTCTGATTTTTGGATTTCCCCTTGACACCCCCTCGCCTATCTGTACAGGTGGTATATGTGATTCTGCCCCATTCACATGACCTCACCTGTTGACAGACCATTAACCCTTAGAATGCGGGAACCGAAAATAGTCGTCTGCTGTTAATTGTATCCCCCGGACTCCGTCGGGGGATACTATGGATTTGACAGCGCGCCGCGTCCGCGTCCGCCGCAGACACTTCTTGTCCGGAGCATAACTCGAACACCCTTTGGAATATTTTCATGAAACTTCACACGTGCATAGAACACGACCCGAAGGTGTGTCGCGCACAAGAATGACAACTCTTGCATAGCTAATTTTTTAGTTATCTCCCTTTTTTGTTTCTCGGACTGATTTCGTGTCCGGAGCATAACTCCACCACCCTTTCGAATATTTTCATGAAACTTCACACATGCATAGACCACGACCCGAAGGTGTGTCGCGCACAAGAATGACAACTCTTGCATAGCTAATTTTTTAGTTATCTCCCTTTTTTGTTTCGCGCACTGATTGACCATAACTCGACCACCCTTTGGAATATTTTTATGAAACTTAACACATTCAATTAGATCACGAACCGAAGGTGTGTCGTGCACAAGAATGACAACTGTTGCATAGCTAATTTTTGAGTTATCTCCCTTTTTTGTTTTCGCTCACTGATTTCCTGTCCGGAGCATAACTCGACCACCCTTTGGAATATTTTCATGAAACTTCACACATGCATAGACCACGACCCGGAGATGTGTCGCGCACAAGAATAACAACTCTTGCGTAGCTAATTTTTCAGTTATCTCCCTTTTTGTTTTGCGCACTCTACAAACTGGACAATAATGCATGAAGACCTGTTTTCTCGTCTGCTCTGTATACCTTTTCTCGTGTGCTCTGTACACCTTACCTGTAGAGAGAACAATAGAAACTGGGAGAACCATGTGCTAAGCATGGGCTAGCATGTGCAGATGTCCACTGCTTGACCA
>JAQRGA010000126.1:0-26149 GCA_029237695.1 Conchocele bisecta
TGGGGCTTATGACGTTTCTGGTCAGTCTAGGCCCTGATCTTATAGCACATTGCTGCAGGCTGATATGGATATACACACTTTGTTACAGTGTAGGTGCTGATCTTATAGCACATTGCTGCAGGCTGATATGGATATACACACTTTGTTACAGTCTAGGTGCTGATCTTATAGCACATTGCTGCAGGCTGATATGGAGGATACACACTTTGTTACAGTCTAGGTGCTGATCTTATAACACATTGCTGCAGGCTGTATGGATATACACACTTTGTTACAGTCTAGGTGCTGATCTTATAGCACATTGCTGCAGGCTGATATGGATATACACACTGTGTTACAGTCTAGGTGCTGATCTTATAGCACATTGCTGCAGGCTGATATGGATATACACACTTTGTTAGTCTAGGTGCTGATCTTATAGCACATTGCTGCAGGCTGATATGGATATACACACTTTGTTACAGTCTAGGTGCTGATCTTATAGCACATTGCTGCAGGCTGATATGGATATACACACTTTGTTACAGTGTAGGTGCTGATCTTATAGTACATTGCTGCAGGCTGATATGGATATACACACTTTGTTACAGTCTAGGTGCTGATCTTATAGCACATTGCTGCAGTCTGATATGGATATACACACTTTGTTACAGTCTAGGTGCTGATCTTATAGTACATGGCTGCAGGCTGATATGGATATACACACTGTGTTACAGTCTAGGTGCTGATCTTATAGCACATTGCTGCAGGCTGATATGGATGTACACACTTTGCTACAGTCTAGGTGCTGATCTTATAGCACATTGCTGCAGGCTGATATGGATATACACACTTTGTTACAGTCTAGGTGCTGATCTTATAGCACATTGCTGCAGGCTGATATGGATATACACACTTTGCTACAGTCTAGGTGCTGATCTTATAGCACATTGCTGCAGGCTGATATGGATATACACACTTTGTTACAGTCTAGGTGCTGATCTTATAGCACATTGCTGCAGGCTGATATGGATACACACTTTGCTACATCTAGGTGCTGATCTTATAGCACATTGCTGCAGTCTGATATGGATATACACACTTTGTTACAGTCTAGGTGCTGATCTTATAGCACATTGCTGCAGGCTGATATGGATATACACACTTTGCTACAGTCTAGGTGCTGATCTTATAGCACATTGCTGCAGTCTGATATGGATATACACACTTTGTTACAGTCTAGGTGCTGATCTTATATGACACATTGCTGCAGGCTGATATGGATATACACACTTTGTTAGTCTAGGTGCTGATCTTATAGCACATTGCTGCAGGCTGATATGGATATACACACTTTGTTAGTCTAGGTGCTGATCTTATAGCACATTGCTGCAGGCTGATATGGATATACACACTTTGTTACAGTCTAGGTGCTGATCTTATAGCACATTGCTGCAGGCTGATATGGATATACACACTTTGTTACAGTCTAGGTGCTGGTCTTATAGCACATTGCTGCAGGCTGATATGGATATACACACTTTGTTACAGTCTAGGTGCTGATCTTATAGCACATTGCTGCAGGCTGATATGGATATACACACTGTGTTACAGTCTAGGTGCTGATCTTATAGCACATTGCTGCAGGCTGATATGGATATACACACTTTGCTACAGTCTAGGTGCTGGTCTTATAGCACATTGCTGCAGTCTGATATGGATATACACACTTTGCTACAGTCTAGGTGCTGATCTTATAGCACATTGCTGCAGGCTGATATGGATATACACACTTTGTTAGTCTAGGTGCTGATCTTATAGCACATTGCTGCAGGCTGATATGGATATACACACTTTGTTACAGTCTAGGTGCTGATCTTATAGCACATTGCTGCAGGCTGATATGGATATACACACTGTGTTACAGTCTAGGTGCTGATCTTATAGCACATTGCTGCAGGCTGATATGGATATACACACTTTGTTAGTCTAGGTGCTGATCTTATAGCACATTGCTGCAGGCTGATATGGATATACACACTTTGTTACAGTCTAGGTGCTGATCTTATAGCACATTGCTGCAGGCTGATATGGATATACACACTGTGTTACAGTCTAGGTGCTGATCTTATAGCACATTGCTGCAGGCTGATATGGATATACACACTTTGTTAGTCTAGGTGCTGATCTTATAGCACATTGCTGCAGTCTGATATGGATATACACACTTTGTTACAGTCTAGGTGCTGATCTTATAGCACATTGCTGCAGGCTGATATGGATATACACACTTTGTTACAGTCTAGGTGCTGATCTTATAACACATTGCTGCAGGCTGATATGGATATACACACTTTGTTACAGTCTAGGTGCTGATCTTATAGCACATTGCTGCAGGCTGATATGGATATACACACTTTGTTACAGTCTAGGTGCTGATCTTATAGCACATTGCTGCAGTCTGATATGGATATACACACTTTGTTACAGTCTAGGTGCTGATCTTATAGCACATTGCTGCAGGCTGATATGGTATACACACTTTGTTACAGTCTAGGTGCTGATCTTATAGCACATTGCTGCAGGCTGATATGGATATACACACTTTGTTACAGTCTAGGTGCTGTTCTTATAGCACATTGCTCTAGGTGCTGATCTTATAGCACATTGCTGCAGTCTGATATGGATATACACACTTTGTTACAGTCTAGGTGCTGTTCTTATAGCACATTGCTGCAGGCTGATATGGATATACACACTTTGTTAGAAGTGGAAGAGGTGATCTGGGGCCACACTGGTCGCAAAACTTATAAACCCCATTTCTCCAGTCACAAATAATTACTGTCTTGTGACAGTTTTTTTTACACCTTTCTAAAAATTGAAACCACTATTTCTTTTCCAAGGTTATTAATTTTAAGCATAATTTAAAATGTGCCTTCTTTTTATTTCATGAAATTCGATCAAATAATGACTTTACTACAAAAATAAATAGTCGACAAATTTCATTGCATCGTTTATCGTATTAAATATCACATTAAATAAAGATGCTCTATATATGTATACGTGGCTTGTTACAAATGAATATTGTATCACAAATGTGGTGTACAGAGATCATAATTTATGAGACACGTCATGTGCTCTTGTACCCAAGAAGATGTGCGATGTTTCATGAAAGATATTTACAGAAACTGTGATATTTTCTGTAAGTAACTTCGAAAATCAACGTGATTTTCATAGCAAAAACAGAATAGAATTCCACATATGGTATGTAAATTTCATCCACTTTCGACGTAATTTACAGAAAATCTCGTAACTTTTGTAAATATTTTTCATGAGGTATCGCACATCTTCTTAGGTACAAAATCACACGACCGTCTTATATGGATATGTTGGTTTATCACAAAGCGAATATTTTTGTCACGACAATGCGTCGCGGCGATGAAGATCCTTGTGAACTTTACCATTGGCTGCCTCCATGAGCACCACTGGACACGCATCGGAAACACAGGCTGATCAGAATCTACACTGGTCGCAAAACTCATAAGCCTCATTTCTCCAGTCACAGCCATGTATGAATCAAGTGCAATTTCAAATACTTATGTAAAACTCGTACAAAGCGCTAACTATATGCTCCGCTGAAAAAAAGTCCTCAGTGACCTTGACCTTGGGCGGTCAGACGTGGGTCATATGCAAAACAAAGCAGCATCCATAGACACACATTGTGGCCAAATGCACTTTCCTGTGTTTTGCGGCATTTAAATTCAGACTCCAACAGGTGGTAAACTGTCATCTATGTAAAACTCCGTGGCTGAACAGGGGAGTGGTGGGAGGGGGAGAAGGTTACAACCCCGGAACCCCCCTCCAGATCCGCCCCTGGACAGCATGGCGATTACATTCTCAAGACTTGCACAGAAACAAGGAAATACTTTTAACTACTGTACCTGAATGCTAGATAATTAAGTCATTGATAGATTCATAAAACAACTTCCTTTTTATCCATTTAAAAGTTATTACAAAGAACAGCAATAGCATTTATAAAACTGCTAGGAGGATCTGACCAAACTACATGGATGCCAACTTTAGACGTCATTTACAGAAAATATTGCAGATTTTTAATCAATGTCAGAGATAAGCTGTGTTGTGATAAGGGAGGTAATTCGGGCTAGATCCGGGCTTGTGTATTCTCTGTCACTGTAGACTGGTAGAGTTAGTCATCTTTGATCACACATATTTTGTTTAACATTTGTAAATATTGTTATTTGGTAATTTTTTACTATGTTTCAGCCCTCAACAAATTCAAACATTCCAGATTGGAGTTCAACTAATCCAACGATATATACTTCAATGTTGGAAGTTGCATTGTCCCTTCAAATTAAAATTGAAAGTGAACGGGTTTAAGTTTTAACATCCCAACAACAGCTAAGCTCCGAGATGGTTTGTTGGTTTGTTTGTTTACTGGTGTTTAACGGCCTATCAACAGCTAAGGTCACGTAAGGCCAACAGGGTCGGTCTCATATTTAACCTGCTGCATCGGGGGGGGGGGGAAAATCCCAAAATCAGAACAGAATATTTACATCGAGAACAAATATATTCAGCCCTGAAATTAGAATAACCCGACCTGGTGCCAGGTCCATACAGTTACCACACCAAAGTCACTTGGCCCCTTCGCTAAAAGTAATAGGATTAGGAATAATCATATTACTCATACAAAGGGCACAACCAGATTTATCCCTCACATACAAGAATGCCAACGACGTACCTGAGGGCCAGACCAGGTCGCCGTTCGGGATTCCAGTATTAGGATGATCCCTGTTAAAAAATCTCACCATGAAACACCATGAACTTATGTTTTCATTGAGTCTCCATGTATCAAGTCTCACAATGTGTACACACGGTAAATAATAACTGCCTCCAATCGATGCTGAGTTTGCAAACTCTTACACCTCACTGCCCAGTAGTGTTTCCCCCGTTGTGTCAGCTATAATCACACTGGCTCAGTTCATCTGAAAATGTAACCAAACTTGCATTCAACACTTTCATCCCTAAGAAACTGGTATGGACTGTTCCGTTTAGACTTTTGAACCATCTATTACATGTAATCAGAAAAGGCGAGTTTTTGTTAAATATCGGAAAATATCCACAAACAGTGCAGATCCTGATGAGACAGCTCGTCACGCGCCGTATCATCTGGATCTACACTGTTTGCAAACATTGGGAAAGCAGTCTGTAGTGTTGATAGGGTTAATGAGGAAATATGTGATAATTTGCATTCGTGAACATTGGAAGTTATTTTCCACTGACAATATGCGACTTGCCATGACAACAATGGCGACAACATTTGCTACAATAGCACGGCAAGTCGTGCATGGTTGTGCTCACGTTTAACATGTTCACCCCTAAAATATCTGACATTGATAGTTCCATGCTCATTTCTGCACTATTCCATTAATCAGGTACGGGGGATTTTTTAAATATTACCTGAAATTACTGACAAACACTGCAGACCACGTTGACAAGGAAATTTCAGTTTTAGGTGGCTGTTATTTCATGTATGTATGTTACAAAATCTAACTCACTTTAGAGATCAGAAAAACATTGTTGGATAGATATTGTAAGTTTTATATTATTTATTTAATGGTGTTTAACGGACTTTCAACAGCTAAGGTCATCTTAGGCCGGGTGAACA
This sequence comes from Conchocele bisecta, assembly GCA_029237695.1. Classification (NCBI taxonomy): domain Eukaryota; kingdom Metazoa; phylum Mollusca; class Bivalvia; order Lucinida; family Thyasiridae; genus Conchocele; species Conchocele bisecta. Next base: position 5,666 of record JAQRGA010000126.1, read on the forward strand.
GGTTCAAATAAAATATTTCACCTGTTGTGATGGGGACAGAAGAATTTAAATCGTTCGAAAAAAGAGTACTACGCTGCAATTCCTGGATGCGAGTCATCCGTATTTGTGTAGGAACTGATTGATTGGTTTGGGGTCTACATCAATTAAACAATAAGGTCAATTTAAGGCTTTTACAAATTTCAGTAAAAACTGGACATGTTTGAATCTGGTTTCATCATTTTATGCAGAGAATGAAAATTCCATTTGTTATGATTCCAGTACGGTTAAAATGTTGTTGTAGGGAGGTGGCCTTTCGGGGAGATTGACTGTATTTGTATATCATTCTTGTCACTTGCAGGCGTTTATAACAAATCAAAACATTTCCCGATTTATTTATTGAAAATTGGCATTTATATATTATTTGTCAGAAAATGAATATCTTCACAATCCAGACCTTACAATCACTACACTGGGTAACATTGGTGGTATGATGAAACAGTACAACCATACTTACCTTCAATATTGGGACACCCTTGAGGGGAAACCATATATGAATTTATCAGTGGTTCCCAGAATAAATTGTGTCCGAATGTTTAGAGTTAAAAGAGACTTGAGTGGTAACATATTATTCTTTTGGTGAGAAATAAACATATTATTATTTTCCAGGAGAAAACATGTGTGTCTTCAGCATGGTGTTATATTGTCCGTCTGAATCTGTATTCACCAGAGACGCATATCCACAGATGTCTTTATATTATATTCAGTGTTATAAGTGTATTAATACGTGTATAACATCGTAGAAATATGGCGCGAAACGACACAACGTCATGGCATTACAAATATTGCATGATGTCATCCCCAAATAAACAATGACTAATTTGTTAATATCATGGTAATTTCTGGACCGAATTTCAAAATCTAACTTCTTTTCTAAGTTCGGTCATTATCAGTCACAATGGCCATGTTTCGGATGTAATTTCCAAATTATTTGCTTTTATCCTTCAAGCAGACCAAACAAAACCCGTGAAATTGATCTGCGGTATGACAATGTTTCATACAAAATACAGTGTACAATACAGAGAACAGTTACCTTTTCTCAAACTGAAATTGTAACATTTCACACAGTCATGTTTGGTTCGTCTCATCACTGCCGCGAGATCTGAAAACATTGATTGTGATTGATCGACTCTGATTGATTGATTGATATTGATTGATTGATTGATTGATTATACCTTGACAGTTGCAGGTGTCAGATTTTCAAATACATATTCCAAGAATATATATTGGTTGAGTTTTAGCCCATTACATTCGGAATACATGTATACCTTTACGGGTAGAATGTTTTTTTTTTAATATTTTAATTTTATTTTTGTTATTTCTCAATGAAAGTATAAGTTGTGACCACAAATTTTAACCGTCTCGACGAGTTGGTGGTCGCGACATATACTTCTGAGCACAAAGAAGGAGAATATAGGAACTCTAGCAAACTTCTTCACTGGACACACAGACACACAGTAGGTGGACAAAAGTCATTTCCCGAAAGCTAAAATCCCATAGACTTACATGTATTTCCATCTTTACTCCCAAACATGTAGCTCAGTACATACTTTACCAAACATGTAGCTCTGTACATACTTTACCAAACATGTAGCTCAGTACAAAACATGTAGCTCAGTACATACTTTACCAATTTGAATGAAATAAAAAATGTTTGACAGAAACAAGTTTTTCCCAGAAAAACAGCTGCAGGCAGGCAATATTCGGTTCACACTTTTTATAGATGAAGGAAAACTAAAAAACTCATTAAACCGCTTCTCACATGAGAGGATCAACAACAGCCCTGCACCAGGTCAGGTAATTTACTGACTGAAGGATTAACAGAGCAGACGCAGACCAGACTGTAGATCTACACAGGCGGATGTGGGATTACACTGGTCGCGTACTTCATACTTCACAGACCACTATGTTGTCCTCAGAGTCAACACAAGATCTTTTCCTCATTCAATATTGAAGTGTAGGCCGTGATCAGACTGAGCGGATGTGCATGCTGATCTGGGACTACACTGGATGCGTACTCGATAGACCACTGTTTTGTCAATATACATCAGGAATGTTTTCCTCGATATTGAACAGTGTAGGTCCTGATCAGATTGTGCAGGCTGTCCTGGAACTACACTGGTCGAATAATCAATAAGTTAAACTGCGCTGGAGACGGAAATTGTCGTCTGCTGTTTTTCATTTTTGCCTTAATTCTTAAAAAAAACAGGTTTGACAGCGCATGAGAATCGTATCCAGTGGAGACGATTCTCATGCACTGTCAAAACAAGGTTTTGTCACGAAATATTGAAAATAAAACATTTCCGGCAGACGACAAAATTTAATTCAGCGTAATAAGGGTTAAACTTACCTTCTTGCATCTGACAGCTAATGCCTGATCTAAAACTTTTCTCGTGTTTTTGAGAAGTTTTCTGTGGCCAGCCACCCTTCAGCTTCGAACTGTAAATGTTCTGAAAACAACAGCAATTCATGTGTTAGTTCCACCATGTCCAGCCGTGGGTAAACGTTCGCCATGGCATGAGGGAACTGTTTGAACCCAAAGGCCATAGTGGCACGAGGGTACTGTTTGAACCCCAAGGTCGTAGACCGCGTGTTCAAACAGTTCACGTGTGCCACGGCAAACGTTTACCAACAGCTGGACATGGTTGTACGTTATTGTTACATTTCCGTCGGAAAAATATCATGTAATTTGAGCATTTTTGCACTACTTTCAGTACTTTGATAATCTGTTCCATTCAAACAGTTGATTTAAGTGTACATATTCCATGGCTGCAGTACACGCCGCGTGATGCAGTCGTGAACTGGTCTGGTGACGTAATGGCTCGTTCTAATAACGTCATGAGACGCATGCATTACGTAGGTGTTGGCTTAGCCCCGAAATGAGCATTGTCAAAACCATTGAAAACCGTTCCAGTACTGAAACCAAAATACATCTATCCTGATATGGTGCCAGGAACCCTTACCGCACCTGGTCACACGACCACAGGTGGTAATCCCTGTGAATAGAGTATATTCAATTCAGTACAATAAATTGCTTTATCTTGTATTTAATTCGATTCATTGCCTATTTGTATGTTTTAAAGCATATTTTACTCTCGTTATATGTATCAGGATCTGTTCTGTTCACCATTCCATCAATGAAACACCCGTCATTTTTCTAACAAGCAATACAGATCATTATCAGGCTACACGAGTGTGCTATTTTATCAGGAGCTACATTGGTCACAAATCCCGTAAGCCCCATTTCACCAGACACAGCCACATAATTTATGAGACCCGCCGTGTGATTTTGTATCGGAGAACGTGTGCAATTTTTCATGATATAAATTTACAGAAACTGTGATATGTTCTGTAAATTACATCTAAAGATGGCATAGTTTTCATAGCAAATTCCGCATTTGCTTTGAAAATTTCGTCAAATTGTGACTTTATGTACATAAAATATCGTATTTTTTAAAACAATTTTCATGAGATATCGCACATGTTCTTAGGTACAAAATCACATGACGTGTCTCATTTGTGGAAGAAACATCAGAGATGATCTGGTACTCACGTTTCCAAATGCTGTCCAGCATGAATGTTTTACCACATATTGTACACTTGTTATACACGTATTCCTCTGTCCGTCCGTTCCCCTTCATACGGCACTGGCTCCAGGCTTGATTTGCTTCCCTGCTCAAATAAGCCAAAGACTCATGGGTAAAGTAGGATAAATTGGTGTTTTTTCTAACCCTTTCACCCCTACTTAACTGGAATGGATTTTTATGTTAATTTCAGGATCGTCACAAAGTCATTTTCAAGACTATTCCATTTTATGAAAAGGGGGTGTTTTTGTTCTCAACAAGAAATGTGGCCTGGTGGCAGATTGGAGAAACTGGCAAAGTATTTAAGCGAAGTGATAAGTACATGTATTCACAAGCACATTTATGACGGTCAAAAGGTCAAGGTCATATTAAGGGCAGTGTTGATGTGTGGCATTTGTCCACACGTATGATGTATTGAAATATTAAAGTACATGTAATCCATCGAGGGATATAGAAGTTATGACAGAAATGAGAAACACCGGCAAACTTATTAATGTGTGAAAAAGTTCAAAGTTGTCAAGGTCAAAAGGTCATATTATTGGCAGATGGCTGCGGCCCGCATGTCGAGTCCGCCGACACATTTGATGGTCTCAAGAGTGTATTTATTTGAAGTTTGAATTAAAGGCTGTGGAAATATAAGGTATGTAAAAGCTTAGAATGAAAATATGGATGGTAATAAAGAATTATTGTTTAAGTAAATTGTAGTAAGTGTTGTGGAGATATAAGGTGTGTAAAAACTTTAACACAAATTTCAAAGTCATTTGACCTTCACCTTGGGCATGTGGACCACATGAGCAGGCTATAGAATGAAACTGTATGATGAAAAGGAAGTATTGGACGTTTGAAGTAAATTGGAGTAACAATTGTGGAGATGTAAAAACATTAACGCAGATTTTATATGCAAACTTCCAAGTCATTTGACCTTGGGGCACAGGGGCCGCATGAGTGGGACACAGAATGAATATATGGATGATGACCAATAAGCATATGAAGTTTCAAGCAAATCTGACACGGTTACAGAGATATAAGGTATATAAAAACTTTAACGCAGATTTCGGACGGACTGACGCACACACGGACACCCGGACGTCATTGTGATCACTATGTCTCACTTTGTGCACATAAATGTGCACATAATAGGTTCACATGCTGACAAAAATGATCTTAAGATAAATAAAATTATGTGTAAAAGTTGCATAAGGATCAAATTTTTGCTGAAATTAAGTACTTTTCTGTTACATAAAAGTGACTAGCTTAGCGCCAGATCAGACCGCGCATCCACGCAGTTTGACCTGGATCTACGATCGCCGCATTTGCCATATGGTCCCTTTTGTCAGCCGAGTGTCCATTGCATGCTGTACAAACTAAGTAAGAGAACACATGTAGAGGGTTTTGGATTACATGGTTTCAGAACATATTGTGCTGACAACAAACATCACAGATCCTAATCCGACTACAGGGGAGAGCCAGCAGATCAGGCAGGAGTTAGACCCATTCTCCAGTAAGTGACAAATTGTATGAAAAGATGGAGACAATAGAAGAACAGTCAGGAGTCAGAGGTGAACAAATAAGACAAATCCAACAAACACAAAGCATACATACACATGACAACAGCTCAGTACTCTCACTGTCATTACAACCCAACATCTACAACTTAACACTGGATCTACACGGTTGCAGACATATCGTAATGAGCTGTCTCATCAGGATCTGCACCATTTGTAGATGGTTTCTTATTTCTAAAAGCAATACCTTTTTTCTGATAAATGGAATAGTGTGAAAAAACTAGAGCACGGATACCCACGGCCACTGCCTAGACAGATAAACAAAAACTTTAACGCAAATCTTACGGACAGACAGAAAGCAAAAACTATATACTCCTCGACATACATCATATGACGGGGGTATACTAACAGGGAAGTGTCTTTAAATAGACACTTACTTAGAAGGGTTAATACATTGAATAGAATGTGATTATTGATGTACACTAGACTATTAATGCAAAACTATCTAACCACATACAGGTTTCACCAATGAAACTGAAGCATGGCTGAGTGACCCAGCTTTCATAACGATCCATCATCATCAATACTTTAGAGTGAGTGATGATATTTACAAATAAGCAAAAATTATCCATAACCGTTTCAAAGCTGAAAAGCTTCTTCAGTTATTGTTTTAATTTCTCAGATATTCAATAATAGTCTGCAACTGATCTACACTCCTGTAGCCCGACACAGATCTATATTGCTTGTTAGAAGCATAAAGGGAGTTTCATTGATGGAATGGTGAACAGTGCAGACCCTGATCAGACTTTGCGGATGCACAGGCTGATCTGGATCTACACTGGTCGCAAAACCAATAAGCCCTATTTCTCCAGTCCCAGCCACATATTTACAAATAAGCAAAGAATATATGTAACCATTTCAAAGCTGAAAAGCTGCTACAATTATTATAGCCTAGATGTCTCATATATTCAGTTCATTCGCTTCATGGACTCCATTTTATTTAATCAAATTCGGATTGGTTCATGTTTTTTTCCTTCTATATGCAATCATACACAGTGATAAACAGGGTAGATAAGTTGCCAATCATGCAATTCAATAAATCATAATACCATACCAGCTATAGAAAACGTATTCCATTCTAGACAAAATAGAATTAATTTTAAATAAATTATTTTTACCACAGCCCCATTTTTTTCAGGTGACCATAGATACAACAGGGTTCAGAAATATGAGACCATGTGATTTTGTACCTTCGGACATCTGCATAATTTCATTCAATACGGCTTAATACAAAATTTACAATATTTTTCATAAATAAAGTCAAAAGTTGACAAACTTTTCAGAGTACATGCGGAATATCATTTTTTTTAATTTTTACGTAATTTACGGAAAATATTGTAAATTTTATATACGTATTTCATGAAATTCCGCAGATGTCCGAAGGTACAAAATCACATGGTGTGTCTCATATGATAAGACGTCCAGAATTTCCTTTTTGTTTTTACTAATCTGTTTCATCATTTGCTGCGCATATCCGAGACCCAAAACCTATGAAAACATCAAATATCTTCAACTATTCTGGCTGTAAGTCATGTTCAATAAGCTCTCAGATTTATTGTTTGAAAGTGTCAAATTTCAACGTTTTCTGATGGCAACTATCATTTAATCTTCCACATCAGCTTTTCGAATTCGTCTGAGCTCCGAAGGCTATTGTCCCCGGAGCTTAACTTACTCGGCGCAGTTCGGCCGACATTCAACCGCTGCTTGCTGAGTTTCAGAGGTGGTTTATGTGAACTTTTTCACAGGAATTTCCGCCTTTTGGTCGTCCATATCAAACGCGTTGTTTAATGTCTGTGATGGGTTTGAGGTCGACTCTGTCGCTGCCGGTTCTGTGTCTTGTATATTAAATGTACTATTCAGTGAACTGCTGATGGTCTGCAAGAGAAACAAGAGCTGTAGGAGAACAGCATAGCTCGACTACGAGGGTTGTCGATGTACACATAGCTTGACAAAGAAGGTGGCTGCGGCCTGCATAAAAACCTTAACCAATGTTGACTAAAAACATTAACCAAGGGAAATTAAGTAAGTAATTCAAGGTTAAATGTAGGTCAATGTCAGATATAGGTCAGGGGTAGGCCCAGGAGTATTCCATATACAAGCTTGAGTAAAAACCGTAACCAAGGGAAGATAACTAAGTAATCCAAGGATAAAAATAGGTCAAGGTCAAATATAGGTCAGGGATTATTGATGTACATCACTAGGAGATGAAGTTGTCCAAGTATGGTTGATGTAGGCCCAGAAGTATTCCATATACAAGCTTGACTATAAACATTAACCAAGTAATTCAAGGTTAAATGTAGGTGAAGGTAAAATAAAGGTCAGGGGTTATTGATGTACATCCATATGAGAAAAGTTATCCAAGTATGGTGTCTGTATGCACAATAGTATTCCATCTACAAGCTTGACTAAAAACCTTAACCAAGGTTGAGTAAAAACCTTAACCAAGGGGAGATAACTAAGTAATCCAAGGATAAAATAGGTCAAGGTCAAATATAGGTCAGGGGTTGTTGATGTACATCACTAGGAGATGAAGTTGTCCAAGTATGGTTGGTGTAGGGCCATGAGTATTCCATCTACAAGCTTGACTAAAAACCTTAACCAAAGAAAATTAAGTAAGTAATTCAAGAGGAAATGTAGGTGAAGGTCAAATATGGATCAGGGGTTATTGATGTACATCACTATGATAAAAGGTTGTCCAAGTATGGTGTCTGTATGTACAATAGTATTCCATGTACAAGCTTGAGTAAAAACCTTAACCAAGGTCGAGTAAAAACCTTAACCAAGGGGAATTAAGTAAGTAATACAAGGTTAAATGTAGGTCAAGGTCAAATATAGGTCAGGGGTTGTTGATGTACATTACTAGGAGATGAAGTTGTCCAAGTATGGTTGGTGTAGGGCCAGGAGTATTCCATCTACAAGCTTGACTAAAAATGTTAACCAAGGGGAATTAAGTAAGTAATTCAAGAGGAAATGTAGGTCAAGGTCAAATATAGATCAGGGGTTGTTGATGTACATCACTAGGAGATGAAGTTGTCCAAGTATGATGGGTGTAGGGCCAGTAGTATTCCATATAGAAGGTTGACTAAAAACCTTAACCAAAATGAATTAAGTAAGTAATTGAAGAGGAAATGTAGGTCAAGGTCAAATATAGATCAGGGGTTATTGATGTACATACCTATGAGAAAAGGTTGTCGAAGTATGGTGTCTGGATGCACAATAGTATTCAATGTACAAGCTTGAAAAAAAAACCTTAACCAAGGTTGACTAAAAACCTTAACCAAGGGTAATTAAGTAAGTAATTCAAGAGGAAATGTAGGTGAAGGTCAAATATAGATCAGGGGTTATTGATGTGCATCACTAGGAGATGAAATTGTCCAAGTATGGTCGGTGTAGGGCCAGTAGTATTGCATATACAAGCTTGACTAAAAACCTTAACCAAGGTTGACTAAAAACCTTAACCAAGGGGAATTAAGTAAGTAATTCAAGAGGAAATGTAGGTGAAGGTCAAATATAGATGAGTTATTGATGTACATCACTAGGAGATGAAGTTTTCCAAGTATGGTGGGTGTAGGGCCAGTAGTATTCCATATACAAGCTTGACTAAAAACCTTAACCAAGGCGTGACGGTGACGCCGACGCCGGGGTGACAACATAAGCTCTACTTATTCTTCGAATATTCGAGCTAAAAATTAGGATCTTACACGAGTGATCTTGTTTATTTCTCCATAAAAATATATGTTGTTACCACTCATTTGAACCGTCTCAGACTAAGCACTCCCGAGTAAAACCTGATATGTATACCTGTGTAATGAACCATAATCCAATCTTATAACCCCGGCCCTGCAAAAGGAATGTACACCCATAATATGTGGCCGTGACTGGAGAAATGGTGAGTATGGCATTCACGTAGTCTCATCTGACATTTGTGTCGAGTCTAGATATGGACCCAGAGCTCCAGATAAAGGTGCACATTGACTTATTTTACACACAAGTTATTACCAAAAGTGGGAGTACAAAATACTCACAGCAATGTGAAAATAAGCATTGATTTTCAAATAGAGTAGTGAACATACTGTCATAAAGTTGAAAATGTACTAAAAGTTGAGCTGCAAGCTTTTTGCAACTCAGGTAAGTGATTTTTTAAATTTGATTTAAAATTAAAGGGAGACGATCAATACTGCATTTATAAAAGTGAAATACACATTGAATTTGAAATATGGGGGCATAATACTCTTTAGATACAAAACTTATGTGGAGCTGTGCATTTGTGTGAAGTCTAGGTGTTGATCTGTAGCACACTGTAGGAGCCTGATATACGCTTTGTAAGGAGGAGAATGATACGTGTTTCACTGATATAATGCTGAACAGTGCACACCCTGAGTAGACTGTGTTTATGAGCAGGTTGGTCTGGGTCTACACTGGTCACACATGCCATAATCCCCATCTCTCCAGTCACAATGTCAACGATTGATTTGATTTATTGGTGTTTAACGGCCTATCAACAGTTAAGGTCATTTAAGGCCGGAGATCAAAGTCAACAAGAGCCTGTATGCCTGTTGATCATGAGCAAATGTAAAACATGTAAGGGCTTTTCCAGAAAAATTTCCCTGTGTGGGGGCGGGACTGGCTTTTTTTTAGGGGTACCACCACCGGAATTTACATAAAATTATACCCCCCACCACCAGAATTTATTTCTTGCATAACCCCACTACCACCAGAATCTTTTTTTTTTTAATAACCCCCCACCACCGGAATTGATTTTTTGCATAAAACACCCCCACCACCAGATTTGCTTTCTCATTTAACCCCCACCTCCAGAAAAAAAAGAGAAATTGCATAAAACACCCCCCACCACCAGAATTTATTTCTCCTTTAACCCCCACCACCAGAAAATGTTATTCTTAGGGAGCAATATGTGAAATCGTTTGATTATTTCCACTGCCGGAAGCTGAGGTCAACTAATATTGTGTGTCGACATTAGGACACTGACAAGGACTGGTTTGTTATTGGCAGACGTTGTGAATAGCATATCTGTGAAAGAATATATCAAGCTGCTCTTTGTAGTATATTAATCATTATACATGTAATACCATCGACTTGGTATTTACCCTATACGTGTATGCCATAAATATTAAAATCCATTGAAGTCCATTAAACAGAAAGGCGCCATTTCTTTATGAATCCAAAATTGTTATGAATGAGTGACGTCAACACGTAGTAAATAAGACACACGATTTTTCATGAAATATATTTACAGAAACTGTGATATTTTCTGCAAACAACATCAAAATATGACGAAAGTTTCATAGCAAATTTTGAATTACGTTCCGTATTTGATATGAAATGTTGTCAACTTTCGATGTAAAGTATCGTAAATTTAGTCAATATTTTTCGTGAGATATCACAAATGTTCTTAGGTACAAAATCACATGTCTCGTATATGATAATCAATTACCAGATGGCCGTGGCCCGCATGTCAAGCCCGCCGATGCATTTGATGATCTCAGAGTGAATTTATTTGACCGATTTTGTAAAAATGAGCACACTTACCATGTCTGTATCATTGGTGTCGTTGTTGGACGTGGTGGATTTGGGAATCTGGACCTCCTTGTTGCTGCAGTCGAGACATTTACACAGGTCCTCGCAGAATTGTCCCCCTTTACAGCACGCACACCGCTTCGTCCAGCATTTGCTGCGGCCACCACAGCCGCGCCCGACTGACTTTCTATATTCCTATAAGAGGAATATGATAAAGTGAAAGTAAATGGGTTTAACCTCCCAGTAACAGCTAAGGTCCTATAGAGACAGAGTCAGTGGGGGTTGGACGGTCATGGATTTTGAATAGAAGTTATAAAATATTTCTCTGATATTAAGTTTTGTAAAGAGACTAAGTATGTGACCTTGACCTTGGGATCAGCAGGGGTTGGACAGTCGTGAATTTGTCACAGCATGATAGCAGAGCCTTAGATGAAGACATGCGTGAAATATAAAGAATTTTCGATGATGGAAATATAAGTTATAACATATTTCTCTGATGTTAAGTTTTGTAAAGAGACTAAGTACCTTGACCTTGGGATCAGCGGGGGTTGGAAACTCGTAAATTTGTCACAGCATCAAAGTAGAGCCTTAGAGGAATACATGCGTGAAATATAAAAAAAATCGATGAAGAAATAGAAGTTATAATATCTGATGTCAAGTTTAGTGATGGACAACCTGACTGTATACCCCCTCACAACTCATTGCGGGGTATAATTATTATTCACCTGACTAAATTGTGGCGTGTTCCATCAATTGGATCGTATTGTGCCTTGGAACCATATACGCAGTAACCATACATGCCACGTATGTACGAGGTAAAGCTTTTACCTTTGGTCACTTCAACAAATCTGTTCAACATCCACATACTTTTCTCGGCTGATCAGTCACCCGCCTAAACTGACAATCGGATTCGTATACAGAGAATCACGTAGTATAAGGGGTAAAGCATATATACGAGGCTGTGACTGGAGAAATGGGACTGTGATTTGTGACCAGCATAGCTCCTGATCAAATAGCATGTGCATGTTGCTTCATAGCGATCTATATTTGTTAGAAGCATGATGGATGTTGCATTGATGGAATGGCAAACAGAGCAGATCCTGATCAGACGGTGCAGATGCACAGACTGATCTGGATCTACACTGGTCGCTAACCCCATAAGCCCCATTTCTCTAGTTACAGCCGCATATTTACCTTTGGTTGCTTAAACAAATATGTTCTACGTCCACATGGATTTCTCGGCCGGTCAACAATGCGATTAAACATTGGTGTTTTCTTCCAATCTGGATCGTAGTCCGGGTTGTCTTCATCATATACCTGTTCATCCTCGTCATCTTATCCTTCAGAGAAGTCATCGGAAGGTGTTGCCGGGGTTGGACATATCGGCTGCAATAGGGGGCAAATTCATTCAGTCATTGCGGCCATGTTAAATGATACAGAGCTCCAGATAAGGGGTATTTTACACACTTATTTTATTAGAATACGCATTGATTACCAAAAGTATGAGTATAAAATGATCACAGCAATGTGAATATACGCATTGATTTTCAAATTGAGTAGTGAAAATACTGTATTAACGTTGACAATTTACTTAGTTGAGCTGCAAAACCCAAACAGTGTTTGCTTTTTGCAGCTCAAATATTAAGTGAATATTTGTTATTTTTATTTTGTTATCACTTGTTCCCTATTTAATAATGAAGAAAATCAATACTACATTTGTAAAGTAAATACACATTAAATTTGAAATCTGGGGGTATAAAACTCTCTAGATACAAAACTTATCTGGCGCTCTGGGATATACCTAGAAAGTGATGAAACACAATATGAACAAGAATATCAACAAGAATATCAACAAGAATGCCCCCAACTGCATGTATTTCGTCGCTGTGCACATGCACATTGATACGGTAAAGAAGTTATAGGAGATAGAGGAACGCGTATGCATCTACTGAACAAAAATACAGATGACGACAAACATGTATCTACACACCATAAATTAGCTACATACCAAGCATCTAGCCTCCAGCTATTACGGTGTGGAAGTTTTACAAGTTACAAGGCAAAATGGTGAAATTCTAAGTCGAAAAGGGGGAGATAATGGCCCAACCAACCGCCCAATCCAACAAATATGGTGTTGAACAGCCAGTAGAATGTTGACCTTTGGTCGCGGGGTGAGGAAGGGCGACCGACTTTCCGTGACGTCATCATCCACCCTCATTTCTGGCATCAACGCCACAGACTTGTCCGTGTACAAGAACTTTGTCAGGTGCTGCAACAGGGACAGATTGATTAATCGGGGGTTTTATGTCCATTCAACGATTCTCATGCGTTGTCAAAAAAGGTTTTTGTCGAGAAATATTGAAAACAAGAGTTGTCAGAAGACAACGAAGCTCGCCTGTTGGCAGCCTTCACTGAAACTTGGCACAGTTGTATAAAAAACATGAATATTATATAACTTTACCTTGAGTTAATGGGTGTGCGGTGGACCTTGGCGTTGGGGTCAGTGGTGGAAGGTGGGTCGTGGATTTGTATAGCATGATATAGCATATTAAGATGAATGCATGTATGAAATATCAATGCGATCCCTGAAAGCAGAAGTTATACAAAATTTAACCCAACGTTAAGTTTATGCAGTTGGTGATTTTCTAAAGCATGATAGCTATTCACATGAGGAATGCATGTATGAATGTGCTAAGTTTGTGACCTTGACCTTGGGGAAAGGGGTGGGGGCGTGGGTCATGGATTTGCTGTAGCACAAACTGCACAATAGAGGATCATCAGATGCATGTATGAAATATCAAGGTGTTCCCCTGTAAAGAAACAGAAGTTATAAACAGACATTTCCAGGTATTTACCTGCAAATTAATGGAATAGACTCAGACAGGTAACAAATTGTCATCTGTGGCTGTGACTGGAGAAATGCCAAACAAGAGGGCCATGATGGCCCTAATTCGCCTACCTGACTCAATGAACACCAGAGGAGAATGTGACATTGAGTTCATGTGTGCTATTTTTAGATGGCAGTCATCTTAGATTAAGCGATGACTCTCATTTTACCAAATCTGAAAATGCTTCACCCAAGGATCTTAACTTATGAAGTTTGGCCAGCAAATATTGCACCAGAGCAATCGCCTCATCGATACCTTCAATTTGATATATGACATGAGTATATTCGGTCAAAAATAAAATTTGACCCCACGGGCCACGCCCATTTTTGACCTAGCGGTCACATTTTAACACCTTTGAAAGAGCATTGTACATCGATCATTCCTACCAAGTTTCGTCAAAATCCGGCTGGCGGTTCATGAGAAGAAGATTTTTTAATAATTTGTGCTATTTTTAGACAGCGGCCATCTTGGATTAGCGACGACCTCCGTTTTAACAAATCTGAAAAGGCTTCACCCATGGACCATAACTGTGAAGTTTTGCCACCATGGGCCAAGCGGTTCGTGTGAAGAAGTATTTTGAAATCTCTAATAAAAGAACGACCTTTTGACCTTTCGGCGGCCATCTTGGATGACATGACCATCCAATTTCGACAAAAAATGTACCAGAGCGATCGCCTCTTTGATACCTTCGATTTGATATAGACATGACGATATTCGGTCAAAAATAAAATTTGACCCCAATTTGACCCCACGGGACACGCCCATTTTAGACCCCGGGGTCACCAATTTAACAACTTTGAAAGAGAATTGTACATCGATCATTCCTACCAAGTTTTGTAGAAATCCGGTTGGCGGTTCTTGAGAAGATTTTTGAAGAATTTGTGCTATTTTTAGACTGTGGCCATCTTGGATTACGTAATGACGTCATTTTAACAATTTTGTAATCACCCTACCCAAGGACGACCATGACCATGAAGTTTGGTGACTATAGGCCCAATGATTACCGAGGAGAAGACGTTTGAAAATGTTCACGGACGACGGACGGCGACGGACGACAGACACATTGCGGTAACAATAGCTCACATGAGCTTCGCTCAGGTGAGCTAAAAAGCAACCCAAATAAGTGCATTTTTAAATGTGCTTTATTTTTTTTATCATTTGTTCCCTATTTAATACAGAAGAAAATCAATAACACACTTGTAAAAGTAAAAGATGCATTGAATTAGAAATCTGGGGGTATACCGGTAATACTCTTTAGACACAAAACTTATCTGGAGCTCAGATGTGCCCCACTTTGATAAAAATTTACTGATTGTGGGTTTACGGCCATTCAACGTCAGATACTATACAGACAGGAACATACTTGGGGTGGTACTGTTCTAAATGCTACCCAGTGATTTACCGTGATTCTGGAGCGATTTATTTCCTTGAAGGAACAATATGCTCCAAGACGTTCGCGAGATATAATTGACGTCACGTTTTGACGTCATTTCCGGCAAAGAAACAATTAATACGCTGACGTCAAAATTGTTAATTTTGACAATGTTATAAGCTGGTCCAAAAATGTGAAATGGTGGTCTGTTTTCCTAGTCATTTGAAAAGACAGCCATTAAATCCTAAAATGTGAAAGTTGCCATTCTTTCTGCAAATGTGAAAAAGTTTGTCGAAAGACACACAACATTTATTAACTTGGACCTTTTTCTGGGGTTGTTTTGTACACCAATGTGAGGCAGCTATTGAAGAAGTTAGGTATTGATTGAATGATCCGACTAACAGGTCAGGAAATATTCAATAAACATTTGGACGGAATTGTCCACTACTACGCCAGCAGAATTCATACTCCAGATAAGGTTCGTATTGGCGTATTTACACACTTATTTTAGCTGAATACGCATTGATTATCAAAAGTGGGAGTACGAAATACTCACAGCAATGTGAAAATACGCATTGATTTTCAAATTGAATAGTGGAAATACTGTAATAATGTACCCCTCAGGGGGTACAATTCTCTTTAGACACAAATCTTATCTGGAGCTCTGGGAATTGTCACTGCTGTCTCACTTTCCATCAAGCGTGGGCGAGACAGAATCATCGACCCACCTTCTGCTGTAGACGTAGGACCTCCCTGTCCTTCTGTTGCCGTAGTTTCCTGTATTTGTCCGAGTCCTCCTTCATCTGCTTCATCAGGCTCACCAGCTGCTGCTTCAACGCCTCTAATATTTGGCTGTGACACGAGAAATGGGGCTCATGTGTTTTGCGACCAGTGTCGATCATATGGGAAAATTGTTGTTTTTTTCGAAACAAAATCAATAACATCCCAGCAACAGCTAAGGTCATTTAGGGTCGGGACCTCAGTTTCAAGTCTCATCCAAAAGACCAGCAGGATGGAAATACTATGCGAGTATTTGTTTATGCCTAATGCGAGGTTTGAACCCACAACCTCTGGATTGAAAGTCTGGTGTTCTAACTCCTATTCCACAACCCCTAGGTGAGGTTTGAAATGAATTGAGCATATAGGGACGCGTTTCAAGTCTCACCCGAAAGACCAGTGTTATGGAAATACTATTAAAGTATTTGTTGATGTCTAATGCGAGGTTTAAACCCATTACCTCCGGCTTGAAAGTCTGGTGTTAACCCCTATGCCACAGCCAAACCCAACATAAAACAGAGAGTGTACACCACTGTTGTCAAGACTTACTTGCTGGCTGCGGAGTTGGTCTTGGCATCCTTTAGGGCGGTAGACAGGTTCTCTCGTTCCTTCTGCAGGGTGGACACTTCATCTTCCAGGCTCTTCATTGTGTACTGAACATGAAGAATGCAATTGATCAATTTAAAACTGAGGTCATACACACACAAAACTAAATGATTCAGACTTGTGGCTCCGACTGGGGCTTATGGGATTTGCAACCAGTGTAGCTCATCATCAAACAGCACACTCCTGTAGCGTGTTTGTTTGTTTATTGGTGTTTAACGTACAATCAACAGCTAAGGTCATGTAAGGCCAGGCAAACGGGTTTGATCCCATTTTAACCTGCTGCATTGGGGGGCCTGTAGCTATATAGCGATATATATTGCTAATAGAAGCACTACGAGCATTTCATTCACAGAATGGCAAACAGTGCAGATCCTGATCAGGCTGATCTGGATCTACACTAGTCGCAAAACTCACAAGCCCCATTTCTCCAGTAACAGCCACATTTGTGAAATGAACTCAGTAAAATGATATTAATCAGCAATACCCTCTCTAAAAATGGAAATTGCAAAATAACTGAAATTGTGGCGGATGCTAGTAAATCAAGTTTAAATGTTCAGCATTGAAATTACAATAGCTTGATATGGTGTCAGGCACCCTCAATACACCAGATCACTTGGCTGCGGTTGTGATTCCCATTAAGATTCACCATCAGAGCTGAATCCCTATAAGAAAGGATTCATTGTTAACGACAGCATTACTTCCACCAACTCTACACCCCTCCCGCCCCTATATTTCTGGCTGCGACAAATAAATGGGGCTTACAGCATTGTGACCAGTGAAGATCCAGATACGCATATGCAATCATTATCAGGCTACACGAGTGTGCTATTTGATCAGGAGCTACGCTGGTCAGTCAGAAATCCTGTAAGCCCCATTTCTCCAGTCACCTTTGTGGCTGTGACTGGGGAAGTAGGGCTTATATGCGTTTTGCGACCAGTGTAGACCCAGATCATCATGTGCATACGCAGTCTGATCAGGATCTGCACCTGTTATCAGATTATTTGGTCTGACAGTAGCTACTCTGGTCAAATACACAAATACCACAAGTCTCGGTTAGTCACAAACCTCGTACTGAGCCTTCATCTCGGCCATCTTGCCGTTGTTCTGTGACATCTGGCCGGCCAGTTTCTCCTGGAGCTCCTTGTTCATCTTCGCTCGTCCCAGGGTCACCTCCCTCGCCGCGGGGCTGGCCGGGGACCCATCATCTTCGTCTTCCACCTGTAATATAGTCCAGTTTTTCCTTCGGGTCGCTGGCCGATATAAGATGGCGTACAAAGTTTGAAAAAACAATTTAAACTGCACACTTGCATAGCTGCATCAGGATTACACATATTCTTTAAAAAAAAATTGTTTACCTCAACTTTTGTGGCAGCATTAATTTTATTTTAATTAAAAATTAAAAACTAGCGTTTCCCAATTTTCTTGAAATGATTCATATTTTCCATGGTTCTCAAAATAAAAATCTGGGATTACATGGGTCACATATTTACACATGAATTAAGCATGTCCTTCAAGCTACAGAATATATTTGTATTTTTTAGTGTACGATTGATTTCTTATTCGAGTGAAAACCAAATGAAATATTTGCACAAATGGCGAGTGTTGCAATATCCAGTTTCTCAGCAGCCCGCATCACCACAGATACCAACCTCATCATCTTCCACGGTGTCTGCCGTCTCCTCTGTTGTCTAGAAACAGAAAACAATAGCCATCACACAGATACCAACTTCATCATCTTCCACGGTGTCTGCCGTCTCCTCTGCTAAGGACATAGAGAGACGGAAGCTTGGTTTTAACAGCTCATCCATAAGTGGAAATACTACAAAAGTATTTTTCTTGTATCAGGCGGGGATTGAACCAATAACCATGCAATCTAAATCAGGAGTTTACTCCATTCTCACAAGAGACTACGGATCCAGTACTGATTTTCTCGGTTGACAATAAGCAAGATTTATTATACCCGACTTTAGCTTTAAAGTCAAGCAATCTGTTCTATGAGAGTAGACACAATTCCAAGAAAACATCACAGGTCCGGTACTGGTTTCCCTGTGAAAGTGAAAGGGTTTAACGTCCGACCAACAGCTAATTCATATAGAGACGTGACCGCAGTTTAAAGTCTCATCCGACAGACCAGTGGGATGGAAATACTATGGAAGTATTTGTTGATGCCCTAGGCGAGGTTGGAACCCACAACCTCCGGATTGGAAGTCAAGTGTTCTAACCCCTAGGCCACAGCCATTCCCAAAATCACTGCACAATAAAAAGCAAGTTTCATTATACCCAACTCCTGCTTCGAATTCATGTAATTTGCTCTTTAGCCGGTCGCATTTCATTTCCAGTTTACCGGTAATGGCCTTCTCACACATGTTGGACGCCTGGTCCACGAAGCTCATCAACTCGCTGGCCAGTGACGCGTTCTCCTGCAATTAAATTGGCTGATTGAATTGTGGGAAGTATTTGTTTATCAGTTGATAACAAGAGTTCCGAAGGTCACAATATACGCCCGTCGAGGTAAGGCCAATCAACAAGGGGAGGTAACTCACTGAAAACCAATAGGCTTCTTCATCTTGCCTTGATAAACATGTATACCGAATTTGATTACGATCGGTGAAGTAGAACTCGAGTTATTGCGTGGACAAGGATACAGAGTGCGAAAATTAAAAATGGTCGCCAAGGGTAGAGAAGTCATCGGAAATTTTTCAAAATCAATAGACTTCTTTGTCTTGCTGTGATAAACATGCATACCGAATTGAACTTGAGTTATTGCGTGGACAAAGATACAGAGTGCGAAAATTAAAAATGGCCGCCAAGGGGAGATAAGATAATCGGAAATTGTTCAAAATCCATAGGCTTCTTCGTCTTACCGTGATAAACATGTATACATAATTTGGTTACGTTTGGTGAAGTAGAACTTGAGTTATTGCGTGGACAAGGATACAGAGTGCGAAAATTAAAAATGGCTGCCAAGGGGAGAGAAGTCATTGGAAATTTTTCAAATCAATAGGCTTCTTTATCTTGCCGTATTAAACATGATACCAAATTTGGTTACAAACCGTCAAGTAGAACTCTAGTTATTGCATGGACAAGCTGTGCCCGCCCGCCCGTACAAGATGAATACATAATACGTCCCACTTTTTTCAAACGTGCGTATAAAAATAAATAACTTTTTTTAACCCTTACACTGCTGAATTGAATTTTGTCGTCTGCTTTTTAATATTTGTTTTCCATTTTTCTCATCAAAATCATTGGAAATGATTCTAAAATGCTGCCAAACCATGTTTTTAGAGAGAAAAGTCAAAATATGGAACAACATCAGACGACACATTTCGGTTCCAGCTATCTAAGGGTTAGTTTCTTGGACATGTCAGATGTACTGAGCATGAAAAGTCAATCAGATGATAACAGGAAAAGTCATTTAAGGACAAGCAGAAAGTGATATTTACTAGCAACTATCTAGAGGAAGTGACCAGGGGCTCACTGATACCCCCGGCCATCACCGGAACCATGCAAAAACAAGGAGAGTTGTCAGAAGTCACGAAATGCGCCTGGTGGTGGCTTAGTGAAATGAATATGAAGAAACTGTGTGAAAAGAAACAGAAATTAAAAGAAACTTACCCCAATGTTAAGATTGTGGCCGTGACCTTCGGGTTAGCGGGGGTTTGACGGTTGTGGATTTGGCACAGCATGATCGTGATGATAGACAACCATTAGAGGAAATATCAAGAAGTGGGGTGAAAGGAAACAGAAATTTAAACAAATTTCCCCCACTTATAATGGATATAGCTGGAT
Organism: Conchocele bisecta; assembly: GCA_029237695.1. NCBI lineage: Eukaryota > Metazoa > Mollusca > Bivalvia > Lucinida > Thyasiridae > Conchocele > Conchocele bisecta. Next base: position 25,821 of record JAQRGA010000126.1, read on the forward strand.
TCAACTCTCCAGTACAGGCCACAAATGTACTGGTGAACAAAACCAGAGATGTCGTGATTCCGGTAAGGATGTTTGTTTGTTTGTTGGTGTTTAACGTCCTATCAACAGCTAAGGTCATGTAAGGCCGGGCCAACGGGTTTGATCCCGCATTTAACCTGCTGCATTGGGGGGGAAATCCCAAAATCATAACGGAATATTTACATCGAGAAAAAAGATATTCAGCCCTGAAATTAGAATAACCCAAACTGGTGCCAGGTCCATAGCACACCAGTCACTTGGCCCCTTCCCCTAAAAGTAATAGGATTAGAAATACTTGTATTACTCATACA
>JAQRGA010001262.1:0-10481 GCA_029237695.1 Conchocele bisecta
GGTGTTGCAAGCCCCCTCCCCCCGTTCAGCCACGGAGTTTACATGGATCATAGTTTACCACCAGTTGGAGTCTGAATTTAAATGCCGTTAAACACATGAAAGTGCATTTCTGTACATCTAGATTTCAAAATTTGTCATGAGGGCATGCCCCCGGACCCCCTAGCATACTCGCTGCACTCATTGGAGCTCGAAAATAGGACAACCCCGCCCCCCGTTCCCCAAATGCTGGATCCGCCCCTGATTGCTGTGATTAAAAACTATTTTTCTCTGTGGAGATTTTCAAATAGATGCGAAAATAGTCAATGACGTCTACTCACTGAAACGTATTGGATATCTCCAAGCTTTCAGCTTTTTGTAGGCTGAAGTCATGTGATAAACAGAATCTGAAACTCGTTTCCCTTTGATATGAGATTTATGAAACTTGTCCGCTAGAGGCTCGGCGCATAAATTGTGCGTGACTCGTTTCATAAATATCATATCAAATGGTAACTCTTTTGAGATCCTCTATTTATTCTCTGTATTTATTGTTTGATGTGCAATGATCATACTTTATAATCTGTCGAAAATATTATTTCTTCAGGTTACGCATTTAATTAGTATAAATAATACTACAGTCGAACCTGTGTTAACGACCACCTGGGAATAGCGACCACCTGTCCACATCGGCCAGTTAAAAACCCTCCTGTCCAATTTTGTTCTTTATAATACCTTGGAATAACGACCACCCCCGAACTGCGACCAGCGACCAGCTATTTTCATTCCCACACGGCATTTTTGTATGTGAACAGCGACCATGTCATGTTTTTGTCGGCAAACAAAAATAGCACCACAATCGCTATTTTCCTTTCATCAAAATCTGGCCGCTATCATCTGAATTGCAACTGGTCGTAACCAATTAGTCATCAATTACATTCGCATTCTTGCTTTTTGAAAACATTTACCTTGCCCGATATGGTCGGTGTCATTTTGGCGACATTAAACATTTTCCATGAAAAATATTGCATAACTCCATTAACAGTAATTTCCGATATGTATTCCGTGTCGTGTATTCCAATAGGCATAATGCAATTCCGCGCAAGTCATAAAACTCCATCATTAGCTGGCAAACTGTGCTTACACGATGCTGATTCATCTACAGTGACAAGACTAAGACTTCAAACATACCGCACTTGTCAAGTGTAAATTTCACACCGCGGGGCACAAGGCCATATCAAAGATCAATACACGCGGTTGCGGACGTCAGTCACGTAGTCCACACTGGACTGGTACCCTGTCGGATGCCCAGCCTATATAGCGTTATTCCTAGCGACCGGGAACCAGTCTAAAGTGACGCGACAAACGTGTTTATATGAATTGGGTCTCGATCTCCGACAAATCCCGGCGTATTGCATTAGCAGCCAGACCAGGCAGTGGATTCGCATAGTCTGCCCATGGGTTACAATGCTCGCGAATCTCTAATTAAAAACATCAGGAATTACGTCAGCGGACATTGCCAATTCGTCATAGGCTGCTTAAATATTCGGGCTTGACCAGGATAAAAAGCCTGGTGATCTGTCCTGATTTGGACACCTACATGTAGCTCGTGTGGGTTACTCGATTTGACACATTCAATGAAATATTTTTGTTACAAAAAAAACTCGCGGTTTTCACAGGCCGCGCCATATAGGCTATCGTTTTAATGAAGACTATATGACCGTTATTAATTTCAACTGATGGTGTGAAATTGAGAATAAGAAAACAAAATACTAATGGTCATGCTAAATTAAACCACATACATGTAATTACGACAAGCTATTAAATGGTGCACCAAAGCAAGCCGCGGGATATACTTATCGTGAAGATAATTACTCCCCTTTGTATATAATTTCCAAAGCGAGGCTGGGTTCAGAACACTAACTACAAGATACAAAACACAAAATAAATTGACTATTTTAGCCAATTTCATGTAATTTTTAATTGATGAAAAGCAGATACACTCCACGATCGTACAATAGCGAATCGTCAGGTGGAAGTGTATACAGCCAAGACGTTTTCTATGCATGCATATAGATTACAATAGATACATGGCCGACTTTGTTGTGAAACCGGGAAAATGTTCGACCCTTGGAACAACGACCACCTGTCAACAATGACCACTTTGGCCACTTCCCTTTTGCCGGTCGTTGTTCATAGGTTCGACTGTAGTAATGATGGATCTTAGCTAGTTGTATCACTTTGCAAATCTATTAATATATATCTGGTGCTACGCTGTATTTCAGCATTTGGTTTTTACTGAATAGCACAAAAATATTTTGGCGAACAGAGTAGACACAGATCAGACTGCACATCGGAGTCTACACTGATAGCAATAACATTAATAAGATCTGACTGTGTATATATGTAAGATGATTTGGATGTATACTAGTCGAAATCACTTTATTAACGCCTTTTCACAACAGATAATGCTACATCACTATTGTTTACAAACAGTACATTAAATTAGCACAATTTGGAGACAGATTTCTATAAATAAATTTAACGGCAGATAACTAGCTACGATCCCACATTGAATATTTTGGCAGACAGCAAACACTGTGCACTGATTAGCAAACGAAACCGTTTTGAACAGAGAACTGTCTTAGCAAACTACATAGTATGTAAATGCAGGCGAGTAATTCTCAAACTATGCAAGTAGGTAGCTGATCTTGGGTTGCACTGGTCATTCTGGTTGCAAATGGGGTTGACCTTGACATATTTTTATCACATGGAAACCTTGTTATGACGTCTGTAACCCATTTCATAAAAGTGATATGACACCTGTGTAATAACACCTGGAGCGAATTTGATTGGCTGACCGCATCACCCTAATTATGTATTCGTAGTATGCGCTAACGTTATGCCAAACGGAGAAAATGAAGAAGTCAATAATGGCGCGACAAAGCAATACTGTTCTGACATCACTGTGCTTTAGACGTCATTAGAAGCGTCAGTGACTTAGTAAAAGTACTCTTTTCTATTTGTTATGAGATTATTGCGCGTGACTCGTTTCATAAATCTCGTATCAAATGGAAACTCGTTTCATATCCTCTAGTTATGCTAATTTCTCTCCTATGTAGTATAAGCCTGGGTAAATGTTGTTTGTGAGTTATATCAGCTGTCCACTGCTTCCCAGATGCCAGATAAAATCTAAACTGACCACGCTCGTTGTCAGATCTTATCATCTAAACTAAACATGCTAAAAGCCGCATTGTGTATGTTGGGACCAGTTGAAATCAATCGCGACTAGGTAGCGCCTACACAAGACTGATAGTGTCAGCCCAGCCGGGAAGGGTATACGGCTATAACACCACAGAGTGACCCATTAGCAAGTAACTGGGGACCATGTGCCAACACCTGGATGTTCTAGTGTAATGTAGCACAAGTCCATTAGCCCTTAGTGATATTGGGAAAGAAAATTGTCGTCTGCTGTTTTATTGTGCCTATTTCTCAATAAAAAGCATGGTTTAAACAGCACTTTAGAATATAACATTTCCATTGGAAATGATTCTAAACTGCGGTCAAAGTATGTTTGTTTATAGGGAAAAATTGGAAAATAAAAAATAAGCAGAAGACGACAAAATTTAATTCAGCAGTGAAAGGGTTAAAGGGTATACAACAGCAACCAGTTGCAGTTCTACAAGGACACCACGGATAATTGTTTTCTACATAATGTTATAATGTGTAAACCTTTCTAAACCACCCTACACTCTTGAAGATCCCCGCATTTCCGGTTTAGAGAGAGCTACAACTGTAATTCATGCACACTGAAAGCTTTGCTATACAGATAAATTACAGTGAAACTCCAACATAGTTAAACACACAAGTTGTATATGTCGTCCAGGTTAGACAGGTTCATCTTTGTATACATGTATGGTTGGTGATCAATATGCTCGCTGCATGTAATGCACTTGATACTAATGAAAAGTCATGACCCACCCACTCTAATGGAGACGAACTCTGGTTCCGACGGACAAAATAGAACCTTACATCGTGGGCCACCAACAGAGCACTAGATACACACATTCATATTAGAGCATATCCATTTTGGCTGCTGATCGCAATATAATGCTACTTAAGTAGTATTATTATACACGTACGTTCGTTTCCCATTGAAGTCATGGTGATAGCGATCAGACATTTTGACAAGGTGTCAAATATCATACGGTATACAAGTAGTCTCGGCTATTTGTTTTGTGATTGCGAGTACTATATCCTATAAGCATGATGAGCAGTGGTCAGAATGAAGTTGAGAACCTTTACTACATGGATATGAACATGATTGTCTATGTGACTTTACTGTACAGTACTATTAATAACGGGAGCGCATTTTAACAATTGTAGTGATTTTACCGAGTTACCGACGCTGGAACGTCTTCGTTTTATTATGCCCCATATACGATAGCTATGACCACTCATGTGAACCGTCATGTAAATGTTTCTATTAAGTATTGTATTGGGACAATAATTTTACCAACAATCCATGTAAATTGTGTAGCACGGTGGACATGTGAACGGTAATTGAATCGTGCCGAGCTGTAACCACTCATGTGAACAGTCACCTGGATCATGTAGGTGTTTCTATAAATTATTGAACCGGGACAAGCATTAAGGTATTAGGTCATAGATAGATACACTTGACTTCAATGATAAGTTCTTCATAAGAGTGATGTGATATATGAATATAACATATGTGAAATATTGTCTTGTTACTGTATACTATATAAGGCATCGAGTTGCCATCTCCGCCATCTTTGTATGTACAAGCTATCGTGCAGTCTCACCATTTCGTGCGTTTTACACGTACAGCAAATAATATGACAGTAAACCAAATAAAAGTTGGTGCAATACATACATAATAGATAGTTATGACAACGGCAAGCTATACATATTATGTCAGCAAACTATACAATAGACGAGATAACTGAGCATTTCTCACATCAATCTCAAAATAAATGTTAGCGTGTAAACTTTCCAATCTGATGCACAGCCTATGTTACTGTACACGCTACCCATAGGTAAAGCCATATTTACTCACATAGTATGTGAGTTCACACCAGGGACAATACACTCAGGTAACTGCTTACATTTCACTGGATTTGACAACTAATAACAGAGTAAAGTAGTGGGTATATATGGTATGTGTTGTGTGGTTTGCCAGTTAAAGGTGACAAACCGTGCGATTTTCTGTGCATGAAGCTATTTATAATGGTGGTTCATGTTGTTAAAAACACAGGCACAAATCTGTCCAGAAAACTGACATATTTAACAGTTTATTTGGTGTAAATTAATATAATTGATAGAGTCCGTCCTCCCTGGTTTTTCTACATCACAATATTCTACTTCACATGTTGAGTTCTTTGTAAAACGGCAGAACAGGTGAAACTTACTGATGGCTGGAACACACAAAGATGGCCGACTTGGCCATCCCATCTGCCGTATAGGATACAGTAGCGTGGCAGTGTTCGCATATATGTTATACATATATTCCATCATATTTACGAAGCAGTTATCTTTGAATCAAACGATCATCAGGTATATAGTTGGTTCTTAACCCGACAACCCACGCAAAGTTAACACAATCACGCTGCGTCATTACCACTCATTTGAACCATCGCCTGGATTATGTTGGTGCTTCCATTCAATATGGAACGCGAACAATCAATTTACCGACAACCCACACACATTGTGTAGCACGGTGAGACTAGATTCATCATTTAATTGAACCGTCGCATGCACCATGTATGTGCAACAGTTAGTTACTGACATCTGAGCGGGGGCATAATTGTACAGTCATCTCACATAATATGTGTAGTTGTATAGGTCCGCCACTTTGTGCTAACGCGTTGTAAATATTATTGTAAACAAAGGCTATTTTTAAAATCAACATTTGTCATAAATAACATAACGTTTGTTATTGTTATAATACAGTGCTGACGAGTGCATAAACGTAATACCAAATGCTATGTAAACAGATGATACACATACACCATACTTATCTCATCATATGGTCAAACTTTGTGTTTGCCATCATAATGATAACATATTACTAATTGCCATTACATATGTAAATGCTGAATGTTCTTTGTTTACGATTTATACATTTTTTCAAAGAAATATGACACAATCATCCAAATACTACGTGCATGTAACAATACATCCAATTCACTATGGAATAGATGTGTATCAGTTTAATCATCCATAGGCCGTGGCTGAAAATTCTTCTCAATAAATATCTTGGGCATCATTATTCTTGAATTAAACAACACTGATGAAACATTCAGGGAACATTATCAGTATGCTTTGGAGATGGCCGGGGTGGGGATAGGGGTGATTACTAGCTGACACTCATTAGGTAAACCGTTATAATGGTAGTTAATATGTGCTAATGGACCCCAACAGAATGGACATGCCATCTGTAATGGCTATTTGAAAAGTCATCTGGATACTGGCTGTACCAAGCAAGTCATTCTTCGGATAGCCAGCACATAAACGTTTACTATTGCACTAAGAGTAGTATGCGATCAAATATTTAACAATGGCAATTGGCTGGCATATATGTAACACCAATCAATTGAACATATCAATTGCCATCAATAAAATGGAGTCAAATGCCCTACAACTTAGGAATGAGTTGGTGTGGGGTGTGGCTATTGTTGCTCGGTCTGTGTTCTCAGGCTGTCAGTATAGACCGATCTCTGTTTCGCTAGTATACTAGTATCTGCATACTCTAGGAGAGAGGTGGCAGGGCCTTTGTGTATTCCATTTCTGGCTATCTGACATATTAATATTGTTGTTTCAAGCATTTCAGTCTTATCATAATATATGCAGAAACAATGTACAATGTATTTGCATTGCTTTAACCTTTCAAATGCTGGAAACGGAAATTGTTATCTGCTGCTGTTTTCTTTACTAGTATTGACTTCTTTATCAGTATGGTTTGTCAGCACTTTATACTCATTATACCTCCGCAACGAGATTTGTGTGTGGTGGGGGGGGGGGGGGGGGGGGGGGGGGGGGGGGCTGGAGTCAGGTTGTCCGTCAGTCAGTCACTAAAAATTTAACATCAGAGAAATATGTTATAACTTCTAGTTCCTTCATCGAACATTCTTAATAGTTGACGCATTCATTCCTCTAAGGGTCTACTATCACGCTGTCCACGACCGTCCAAGCCCCGCTGATCCCGAGGTCAGGGTCACATATTTAGTTTCTTCACAAACCTTGACATCGGAGAAATCATGCTACATTGTATGACAAATCCATGACCTGCCCAGCTAAGCCCAGGGTCAAGGTCACAGACACACAGACTACAAATCTACACATTTATGGGAACCTGCACCCACGCGGTGGGTATTCCGTAAGCCTGGCTTACTGACAAATCTACTTTACATTGAACATGATTCTCAAGTGCTGTCAAATCATGTTTTTGATGAGAAAAATGAAAATTAGAAAATAAACAACAGACAACAAAAAATAATTCAGCAATGTAAGGGTTAATGCTGTTAAGTTTATATAAACTACATACTTATTATATAATACATGCACGATGAAATTCCCAGGCAAAACTAGAGATGATGTTTGTATTTAATTTATTTCATGGAGAAATTCTTACAAACATTTCGACGTAAACCATGGCCAAGTGTTTCAGCGATCTTGCGACGGTCAAAAAGAGCAAGGTCATGCTAATTGAAGTTCATGTATGTTTCGTTTGTTTCATGCTATTAATTTGTGCTGCATAGTGTCTGTACTGGTTATATCTGAAACCATTGGACTTGACCAATAGTTTGCGAAAAGTCACGCGAATGCCAATGTAGTGTTTTCTATGACAGTTCGGATCCAATGCACATGTAAATATCGCATACGAATACGTGTGCTTTGTACGTCTGTATGTATATGCAACTGAACGGCTGTTTGACAAAAATGGGTCTTACAAATAGAATATATTTATACCACCCGCAACGAGCTGTGGGTATACTGGAGTCAGGTTGTCCGTGCGTGCGTGCGTGCGGTGCGTGCGTGGTGCGTGCGTGCGTCAGTCACTAAACTTAACATCAGAGAAATATGTTAAAACTTTTAGTTCCTTCATCTTTATTTAAATTGCTTAATATTTCACTCTTGCATTCTTCTAACGTTGTACTGTCATGCTGTGCCAAATCCACGACCGTCCAACCCCCGCTAAGCACAAGGTCAATGTCAAATACTTAGTCTCTTTACAAAACATAACATCAGAGAAATAAGGTATAACTTATATTTCCTTCATCGAAAATTCTTAATATCTCATGCCTGCATTCCTCCAAGGCTCTACTATCATGCTGTGACAAATCCCCGCTGATCTCCAGGTCAATGTCACATACTTGGTCTCTTTACAAAACTTAACATCAGAGAAATCGGTTATAACTTATATTTTCCTTTCCTTCCTCGGATCTGCTTCAGATTTCACACACGCACTGCTCCAATGGACCTCTACCACCCTGTGACAAATTCACGTTCGTGCCGCCCCCGCTAAACCCAGAGTCAAGGTCACAAGCCCACACACTTGTCATTTTTTACACATATACCTGGTTAAAGATGGACATACGGACGGACGGCTTTTGCATCCCATTTTCGCCACTGATTGTCATATGAAGGCAATACTCCGGAGAATTGCAAGCAGTGGGCACAGCGGAGTCGGGAGCTATTGTGATGTGTAACCTGGCTATATATGCCATGATACTGCTGTTATCTCTGGTGTGTGGCAGGACTGCCAGCAACCTGTATAATTATCCAATTGTGTGGGGAGCACGGTTGTTTGCATAACTGACCTGAGCTGAATTTAATGAGATTTTTGTATGTGATTTACGTCTTCCCAAATGTGAACGACCAAGGCCATAATATTACCGTTGTATAAGGTTAATGGTTTAAACAGTCAGCCGTAACATTGCATTATCATGTTCCGATGCTATCGATCGCGTTTCAACATACGTAATCGTTTCCGACCAATTTCCATGAATTCTTTGAAACATCTGTAATATCATACATTGAATATTGTGACGTCATACCATGCAAGTAGTGACGTAATTAGTAAGAATATATAATGAGTAAAATACTACAATATATTACTTTGTACTACACTTTAGTTTGAATGATTATCTTGCTTAGAACACTAGTTATCTCTATTTAATGTGGGGACATACTTTGAAACACCCTGCATTTATTGAGTATTTTCAGCCTCGGCCTTTACACCCATCAAGCTATTTGATTTCAAGTACACTATCAGGTATTTTGAAATAAAAGGAAATTGAATTTACAAATATTGGCCAGATTAGCGCAGGCGGTGGTGTACGTGTAGGCCTACCAGTAAGGAAAAATTGTAAAATGTGTATATTTTGTTGTGAAATGATCATATTAATTATACACCATTTAGAAAGAAGCTTCCATTATAGACGCTAGTGTAATTACATTAACTAAAGTAAATTAGTAACCATCGATTGAAAAACGTGTTTATAATATTGAAAAATAACTAGTTTCTTTCTGTGAAATATGAGACCCATGCAGTGCCTAACTATTATTGCGTACGTCGTTTTTGTTATTATAGGTTTGTTGTTTGTTCGCAGAAGCGACATATGTTTTGTAACTTTTTGATTTCTACTCTCGTTTTAATGAAATGTTTAGTGCCATCATGTTACTGTTATCGATTTTATATTTACAATGTACGTTTGTGACCAGTTTAGACCCTGATCAGGCTGCGTATCTTATAATTCAGTCTATCTAAGCCGAACATACTGGTAATTCAATACATAGGTAGTCTTTTATCTGACACTTTTAAAGGTTGAGGTACCTTCTGATAAAATGGTATGTCGTCCTATGGAAATAATAATAATATTTCCGAATTTTGGTGTGTCAAATATTGTGTGTACTTGCCGCGCGATGCACTGGTAAACAAATCACTGCATATGTATCCGGTTTATGGCGGTTCCCCTGTACAGCGGGTATTGGTGCATTACACGAATTTGGGGCACGTATTGTATTATTGCAGATGAAAGTGAAACGTTAGCCATTTGTCCATTTGAAACAAATAATCACTGAGCACAGCTAGAAACCGTATGGTCAGCTTGCAAGCAGCGGGCAAGCGGCACGGTGCTAATTTCACAATCGGATACTTGATACACCGATAATCTATTCCGGAAGAGACATTATCTACGGCTTGGGTTTACCGCTGTATTGAAGGTGGAAGGCTGAATGTTCCAAAGTTTACCAATTCTAATGCTACACTTGTACAGTTTAAAACAAAAAAATGATCAGTCATCGTTTATCGTTTATAAAAATAAATGTTTATTATATATTTAGCCGCATACGGTGTACAGGAGCACAGTAGTGTATAGTAGTGGTAATACGCCAAGCAACGGATTCGAAACCCTATTTAACCTGTAGGGTATGGAGAAAACCCCAAATGAGAACTGAATATCTAAGAAAAACTATGATATATT
>JAQRGA010001266.1:0-13594 GCA_029237695.1 Conchocele bisecta
CATTCTCAAAATCAGAAGTTTGATTGGTCGAGGCTGAGCTGTGCTTAGTGTCGGCCAATCAAACTGCAAAGATAGATTTTGAAAATCGGTCCATATTTTTTTTTAATTAATCTATGTTTTGCCTCTATGTTAAATTCCCATAGAAAAATAGTTTTTTCGTAATAAAATAAATATTGGATGGAAATTCATCCAATTTTTTTGGGGGAGGGTGACATTTTTGTACTTTTTTTTTACATTTAATGTGTGTACCGTAATAGCCAAAAGTTCGTCGGCAGCAAAACGTGGAACAGACAGTAAATACTCAGACCTGGATTTTTCTTAATCCGTTCACATAAATATATAGGAATTTTTTTTCAGAAATAGGCTGTGATTTAATTTTCGTTAACTTAAGTCGCAATTCACATTTCAGTAATGATAACATTCTCTACATGCTTTACATTTGAATGAGAGGCACACAAGATCGTAGAAGAACAAAAATGTAATCAAACTTACCCTGAGCCAACTTTGAACTTCCTGCCGTTAGCCATCTGTACCCATAGTGCCCCGCCCCGGTCAGTGAATGATTGCTTTTACTCGGCTCGAATCCAACAACCCGAGCCTGTAATAAAGGGTCAATGTTGATAATGACAAGACGAAGCACGTCTTGTCATGCAAAACATTTTTTTTTACTATTTTAATTTAATACATGTGTATCCCGTTTTATTCAAATGGGTGTACATGTATAATAATACATATGTGGTTGTGACTGGAGAAATGGGGCTTATGGGATTTGTGGAAAGTGTAGCTCATGATCAAATAACAGACTCCTGTAACCTGATAACGGTCTACATTGCTTGTTAGGATGGAACGGCGAACAGTGCAGATCCTGATCTGACTGTGCGGATGCACAGTCTGATCTGGATCTACACAGGTCGCAAAACCCGTAAGCCCCATTTCTCCAGTCACAGCCACATATGTGTAATAGTGTCAAAGTAAAAACCTGGCAAATATGTTGAGCAATTCAGCAATTTTCTCCAATTTCCGATGTCGTTTGTGGCTATGACTGGCGAAATTGGGCTTATAGCCTTTGCGGCCAGTGTAGAACCAGATCAGCCTGCACATCATCAGCCTAGTCTGATCTATCTGGGTCTACACTGTCCGCCATTCATTCAGTGAAACACGTCATGCTTCTAATGAACAGTAAGAGCCTTAGCAGGCTAGACTGGTCACAAATCCCATAAGCCCCAGTCACACATATGTTAAGTAGCTACAAATTACAAAACCAAATACAACATCTGGATTGAGTAGTAAAGCAGTGTAGTACAACCTATTTATGCACGTTGTATAATGATAAACATTAATATAAAACAAAAACTCTGAGACTTGAAATGTGAAACAAGGCTATCGCCGGTGAGTATTTCACCCATGACGATCAAAGTCACGGGTGTTTAGTCACCAATGTGAGGAAACTATTGAAGAAGTTTGGTAATGATCTGACCAACAGGAGATATGCACCATTTTGATGCACATCTAAACAAAATTGACGCCACCACGAACGACACCTATGCTGGAATTGTGACTGCTACATCTCACTTTCCACTACCGAGGGTGAGAAAATAAAAACCAAGCAGTCTGATTGGCTGAACCAGGTACCAACAAAGCAGCGTACCTCTGCATCATGGAATTTCTTGATCTTGAGGAGAGTTTTTGACCGCGTCCTCTCGTAGCGCGACTTGGGTTCACGGATCATGAGCCCCTCCCCACCCAGGGCAATGATTCGCTTCAACTCCTTGTCCACCATCGCCCGTTCCGTACATTTCGTGTGCTCAACAACCTTCACGTGGTCCGACCTACAGATATGACGGACATTGTGGTATAGTAGTTGATTTAACCCTATCACCCTAAGTAACTGAAATGGATTTTTATATGTTAATTTCTGGACCAATCCAATCGTCACAAAATGTCTTTCAGACTAGTCATTTTATGTTCTAAAAAATGCGTAAAAAATTACTTGCAAAAAGTGCAGATCCTGATGAGACGGCTCGTCACGAGCCGGCTCATCTGGATCTACACTATTTGCCAATACCACTATACAGGCCAGTGGTGTTGAAAGGGTTAAATACTGTAGCACAGAAAACTAATACATGAATTATAGTTGGTTCTTGTTTCATACATTTCGTTCATTGTTAAATAAAGGGAGTGTCAACGCCACCAAGTTCCATAGGACAATTACCACTGTGTCTATATACATACATGTACATGGAAATATGAACACATTATTCTCTGTATTTCAGCACACACCAGCCAACAACTATAATTACTCGTGTGTCGTACTCACAGAAACATATCGAAATAAACATAGTGTATAATGCTTAGATTAGACATTATTATATACGGACTTTTGTTTCCATCGAATAACAATGCAATGCAAGATTTTTTCCATATTGACGTCTCGAGAGGTCATATTGGTCAGTGGCGGAACTACGCTTCACATCGCAAAATAGTTCCTTCTAATTCACCACTAATTTGTTTATTATATTTAAATTGTGTATATGTTTTGAAGCGCTTATATATTGCGAATGATGTACGTATATAATGAAAAGGTTATTTGGTTTGTATGTGGATATATGCCACTCGTTCCGCAGCGCAATGATATTGTGCGACTTTATGCACGCTGCAGAACTCGTGCATATATCCACATACAAATCAAATAACCTATAATTATTGCCGTCTTGCATGTACAGTCTATGGCAATATGCTCACCAAGTATCATTACAAAAGCCTATATTACTCACTTGAACTTGTCAAAGTAATCCCTGATGGCCTCCATACGCTTCTCGAAGGGTTCTTTCTCAATGTGCGGGGCATCAAACACCTGAAAGAGCCACAACACAGATGACCAATCATGAGCCATCACAGATATCATATTTTGGATCATCAACCAGGGGCACAATATTCGTACAAGATGTCTGTCTGCTGTTGCTTTCATATCTTGCCTTATTTCTCAATAAAAACATGAAGTGCTGTCAAAGCATGTTGTAAATTATTCTAAAGTGTTGTCAAAGCATGTTTTTGATGATAAAAAAGGAAAATAAACAGCAGACGAAAAAATAAATAAGATAGCGGTCTAAGGGTTAATGACATTAATGGGAAACAGTCAGGCGCTTAGACCATGGTCGACTTACACAGTAGGTGATTTTATTCCAGTTGGGGTGTTCCCGTGTCTTCACAATACTGACGGTGGACTGGAACTTCTTACGACCCCCGAAGAGTTCGCCGTCCAGGTGCATGTTCCGGGGCAGCTCCTCCGTGAACCAGTCCGGCGCGTAGAACGCATTGCCCAGTCGGGAGTAGAAACATCTGAAATGGAAATTGTAAAAAGTAGAAGGGTTGAACGTCCCAGCAACAGCTAAGGTCATATAGAGACGGAGCCAATGGTTTCATCCGAAAGAAGAGTAAGATAGAAATAGAGCTAGAAATATTTTTTCATGACTACCAAGTCATCACTACCTGCACATTCCAGGGGTAAGTGGAAAAAGGGGGCTAATTCCATAAAACAGGAGCTAGGCTGTGTGTGTGTGTGAATATTTGTATGATTGATATTAACACATGTTTACTGAGGTCTATATATGCCCTTGTAGACCCATTATCCGTCAAAAGGCTAGAGATAAATACTTCTGCTGATTTTCATTTTTCTCAACAAAAACAAATTGTTATAGCAAACAGGAGACAATTCTCAAGTACTATCAAAACACGTTTCCAAAAATAAAATTAGAAAATAAGATTCTCAAGTACTATCAAAACACGTTTCCAAAAATAAAATTTGAAACAAGACATTATGTTTGTAAAACATGGATATGCCCCCGTGGCATACTGGGGCCCGTTTCACTAAACTTCCTACGACTAAAATGTTCGTAAGTGTAAAATTATGATAGTCTGTAAATTTCACATTAACAATGTTTTTTGGTAAATAATTGTTGGATTTACATTTATTGAACATAGGCTGCATATGCAGCCTATGCTCAATACATGTAAATCCATCAATTGAAATTTGCAGGCGATTCTAAATTTGCGCTTACGAACATTTTAGTCGTAAGAAGTTTAGTGAAACGGCCCCTTGGACTCTAACTGGAGGAACTCTTACAATCTTTTCTCGGCTGTTCGACATAAATGTACATGGAATGATGTATGGGCAGATGTACGGACGTACAGAACCTCAAGAGCAACGCAATATGCCCCTTGCCATCGCATGGGGGCATGATAAACAGCAGACGACACAATTTACTTTATCGTAAATACAATAGAAGAAACTCACCTGCCATTCCAGAATGCGCGAACGCCGTCCAATTTCTCGCTCATCCACCAACCAGTGGGGTCTGTCCTGTAACGAGAACAGCGGGATTATGGGATTATTATACTCCATGGTGCAACAATTGACCCTTACAATGCTGAATTGAATTTTTGTCATCTGCTGGTTATTTTATTATTTTCCATTTTTCTCATCAAAAACATGGTTCGACAGCCCTTTAGAATCATTGACTGGCCAAAAGAATTCATATTTTTTACAAATGGCTCAGATTCATGAATTCAATGGACCACACCATTTTAATCTCTTAAAAAAAATTATACAGAAACATCAGACATATCTATAATTCTGTTTGGCCAGTCAAAGTTAGCTGTAGTTACTATAAATATGATTCAATAAAACAAACAAATCTCCAATCAACAATATCCCACCGACAAACGAGTATAAATCCACTTACGTTTCTGTGTATTTGTGGGCCAGCAGCACGCTGACCTGGATATGTTGTGGGATGGGAGCCTTCTTGCCCTTCACTGGCAGTTTACATCGGACAGCCTCGAAGTCAGCCCCTAGGTGTTTCTTCAGGTGAGTGCAAGTTTTCTCGTTCGAAGGCTTCCCATAGTTCTTTATGCCTGTGAAACTTGCACACCTGTGGATATGGAGATAGAGATAAATGTCTCAACTGGATGCCACAGTTGATAGATATACATTTATCACGTCAACATATCCCGTATGTGCCGTGAAACACGGTGCCGCGAAACATTTTTTATATCCAGTCAATACTATTTTTGCATTTTACAGCCATTTGTAGGTGTTGACGGGATAAATAGAATAGTAGGTTAGTGCCGTGAATGGGAAAACATATCTGGCGCGGCACGGAAACGGGATGTGCTCGGCAGAGCCTCGCCCATCCCGTTTCCTGAGCCTGGCCAGATATTTTTTCCCATTCACGGCACTAACCTACTATTCTCTATACATGTACATGGTATAATGTCAGTCATGTTAGCATACTTAACCATTTCGACCGCCTCATCAGAATCCGCAGCATTTTTCCATTGTTCAATTAAAAAAACGAATCTGTATTTTCTCATCAATAGACTAGTCCAAAAATTAGCATGGAAAAGGCAATGCTGTATATTTAGGGGGTGAAAGGATGAAAACACAATCTTGTTGACAAATGTAATGATGCTATCATACATTGTCCTTTTACCATAATATGGAAGCCTAACTTTCTTAAACTTTTCACGGTGGGAGTGGGATTCAAAATCACAATACTAATGACAGCAGTGGCTAGCAGTACAGCGACGTCGACGGAACGGAACACAACCGCAATAAAACGTAATGTTTAGATTATAAACATACAGTGCAACCTCTCTACAACAGCCACCCATGGAAAAACACAGAAGTGGCTGTTGTATTGAGGTTGAATATAAAGGCAATTGTCCGTTTGGTATATAAAATATCTGTTACAGAGAGGGGGTTGTTGTAGAGGTGGCTGTTCTGAGAAGTTTGACTGTATGCATAGAATCCAACCATACAATATAACTAACCGAGACATTCATGATAACCATAACACTGTAATCGGTCAATTAAATTAATACACCACAAAATATCATTATTTTCCATAACTTTCCTCGAGTTTGACATGGTCTATACTTACGTGCATTCATACGCACTGCCCGTGCGTTTGAGCGTGAACCCCCCAACATCCACGGAGTCCACGCTGTCCATGCGGTTCAGGGGTTGTGGGCATGTGACTGTGCGTGTGCGGTGCCCTCCGACCAGTTTCTCCGCCTGGTGTTCATCAGGGTCACCCGGATGGATGTAAAGCTTCTTGTGACCAGCGTCCTTGCGGTAACACTTGGCCCAGTAGGAGCACTTCTGTCTGCGTTTGCCGGCCGGGATGGACGTTGCACGAGTGGGTCGGGGTTTCGCTTCCTCGGTGTCCATCGGCTCAGCTGCTGGAGAAGTCAGTGAAAGTGTGTGGGCTTAACGTCCCAGCATCAGCTAAGGTCATATAGAGACGGGACCACAGTTTAAAGTCTGATCCGACAGACCAGTGGGATGGAAATACTATGAATGAAAGTACTTTGGATGCCCAAGGCGAGGTTTGAACCCATAACCTCCGGATTGGAAGTCTGGTATTCTAACACCTAGACCACAACCCATCCCTTGGAGAAGTCAGATATATATGAGACAGGCCATTGTATATAAGAAGGTGTGCGATTTGTCATGAAATATATATACAGAAAGTGTGTTAATTTCTGTCTATGACGTCGAAAGATGAAAAAATAGCAAATGCGGAAATCAATTCCGCATTTGCTATGAAAAGTTTTTCATCTTTCGAATTCATAGACAGAAATTATTACACTTCCTGTATATATATTTCATGACAAATTTTGTCAACTTTTGGCATCATTTACGGAAAATATCATAAATTCTGTAACTAGTTTTCATGAGATATGGCACATGTTCTTTGGTATCAAATCACATGGTGTGTCTCATATGTGGCCATGACTGGAGAAATGGGGCTTATGGGACTTGTGACCAGTGTTGCTCCTGATCAAATAGCACACTATTGTAGCCTGATAATGACCTATTTTGCTTCTTAGAAGCATAGTGTGGTGTTTTATTGGTGAAATGGTGAACAGTGCAGATCTTGATCGTGTGCAGCAGACTAAGCGTAAAAATAATTTCAAAATGACTCCAGTCCAATGAATAAAATTAATACCAACCTTTTTTCTCCTTCTTCTCCTTTTTCTCCTCCTTTTCCTTTTTCTCTTCCTTAGGAGAGTCAGAGTCGTCATCGACTATACTCAGTTCGTGGGTCTTCCTGGTACGCAGGGCGGGCTTGACTGGGGCGGGCTTGACTGGGGGGCGGGCTTCGGGGTGTGGGTTCATCATCATTCAGCTCCAGGGTCTTCTTGGTGCGCAGTTTGGGTGGGGTGGCTGGAATGGGGGTGGTGGGAACTCAGGTTTATCGCTTTGTCAGACAAGTATAGGTGCGATCTGGTGGTGGGGGTGGTGGGAACTCACGTTTATGGCTTCTGCAGACAAGTATCATGGGTGCTATCTGGTGGGGGTGGTGGGAAAACTGAGGTCAGCTTTAAACTGACCAGAGCCTACACTGTTTGCCATTCGGTCAGTCTAGTAGCCTTAATGCAATGAACATCAGGACAGATCGGAAAAAACTATGCTAGGGACATAGGTCCAAAAATGTATTAATTCTAAATATGTACACTGACCATAAATTCATAATGGAAAATGCCTATTCAACATAATTATTGCGTTTATATCCCAGTACATGACATTGTCAATAACATCACAATATTGACAAACAACATCACTGTTCTATGAATCGCGACAAAATAACAATAGGATTCTTAATTTTAGTGCCGTATTTGGTTTTTTACATTTTTGAAACTATCCGAAAATGCAATGTAAATATAAGTAATAAAACCATGAGCAGTTGCGTTTATTGTGGTAGAAAAACATCATTTGGTCTATAAAGTTTAGAGTACGGTCCTTCGGACGCCATGCACTTTAAACAGACCAAATATTTTTCATACCGCAGTAAACAAACACAACAGCCTATTGTTTTATTCCTTCAGGCAAGGCGAGTTGTTTGATCGGCAAGGTGTCATTACCGTATGTTTCACAGAGCTTATACTGGTGGTACAATCTTAGACAGTATCGGTACGGAAATTATATATTTTTGGAAAGATTCCAAAACCGTCATAGAATTATTTTCCTATGTCAGTATCGGAACTTTCTAATGGGAATCCCACTTCATACCCCAGTGGAGTATTAATGCCTACATTAAATAGAACAAAACCACACATGTGACCAGCCACAAGCAAACAGGCTCCTGACCAGTTGTCCAACTCCTCTGGCTGTATTCCAGGTAGGGCCAGAGATCTAAATTGTTTGAATGTTTCAATATTATACAGCATTGTAGGCACACACAGTCAGAAATAAAAATGTACGACTACACTAGTTGCCATCTATAAAAGCACCCTATATTGTACCAAAATCACCTATAACCTCCTACGTTGCTGTGACTGGAGAAGGGGTCTTATGGGTATTTGTAACCAGTATAGATCCTGATAAGATATCACACTCCTGTAGTCTGGTAACGATTTATATTGCTTGTTAGAAGCATGACAGGTGTTTCGTTGATGGAAATACGAAAAGTGAAGATCCTGATCAGACTGTGCGAATGCACAGGCTGATCTGGATCTACACGGGTTGCAAAAGCCCATAAGCACCATTTCTTCAGTCACATATGCTGGTACCGTATTTGTTCTGGTATTAGCCCCCTTTCTAATAGTAGCCCCCTCCTATATTTCAGTCAAAAAGTGTTCTCAAAATTAAAATTTCTATGTTTTTATGCGATTATAATGCAAACAGAACTACAGAAAATTGCATAGCTCAGAAGGGATGGGTTATGGCCTAGGGGTTAGAACACCTGACTTCCAATCCGGAGGTTTTGGACTGACCTTAGCTATTGCTGTGACATTAAACCCATTCACTTTCATTTTTCCATATCCCCGGGGGCATTTATTAGAAGAATTGCGGTAAGTTGAAGTATAGACATACGTTCAGGTTCGAGGTCGGCAGGGTGGAGGTAGTTGGCGAGATGCTTCTTCTCCTTACGGAAACATTTTTGCCAGTACGTACAACGTTCCTTTGTGCTTGTGCTCGCCATACTTCACTCTGTAACACGTGCACACAGCTACAGACCAGGGTTTCACTAAACTTCTTAAGACTAAAATGTGCAAAAGTGCAAATTTAAGATCGTCTGTAAATTTCAATTTATGGATTTACATTTATTGAGCATAGGCTGCATATGCAGCCTATGCTCAATAAATGTAAATCCAATAATTATTTACAAGAAAACAATGTTAATGTGAAATTTACAGACCATCATAATTTTGCACTTACGAACATTTTAGTCGTACGAAGTTTAATGAAACGGCCCCCAGTGCTATAAATAGGTTACCACTCAACTTGGAAAATCATGCAACTAACATTCTGGGCCCGGTTGCTCAAATCTTCTGCTAGCTTAACGGACTGTTAAATCCTTAAAATTGTGAAGGATTTAACAGTCTGTTAAGTTAACAGAGGTTTTCAGCAACTGAGCCCGGACAAATTATTTCCGGGCCATTCTTGATGTTAGAATTGGTGGAATTTACCGGTTTTGACGTCAGATTGCTTAGTAAAACCAATTACATACAGGATACATATTTATTACATACACTAGATTTTCACAGTGTAATAACACAGTGAGTACAAAATCACTAGTGTAATAAATATGCAAATGTGGCTGCTACAGAAAACATGCTATGCGGTCATTACAGCTTCAGTGTATTGTGCTGTCCTTATGCAATAAATTATAACTAACATGTGTGTTGATTTAATATAAGAGTTTATTAACTCGTTGACAGAGTTCATAAGAAACTCGGTATAGCCGAGTTTCTTATGAAATCAGTAACTCGTTTAGTAAACATCATATTAAATCATCACTCATGTAAGATCCTCTATTTAAGATGACTCGTTGATCGATATCGTAAGAGACTCGGCACAGCCTCGTTTCTTATGAAATAAGTAAACTCGTTTAGTAAACATCATATTAAGATCCTCTATTTACCGTATGTGTTTGCATGCAGATATTGAAATATTTTCTGTTCTATTTTTCGTATTCCTCAACAAAAGTATATATTGTGACCACTAATTTCAGACAGAGCTATGGTAGTACATGTATATGCATGTACAATGTATGTTATAACAACACATTACATGTAGCAGTAAAACAGGTAGACTTCTATTTTCAATATATTATTTCCAAATACCCACTAGTAATTCTACCCCACACCTGATAATATATTGATTTGAAATTCCCAGGATTTAATTAGAGCCATGCAACTGTTAACAGCAAATTATGAAAAGTCATGCAGAGCAGGATGTTATTAGCCGATCAAATCAGGGTAAAGTGCATCGAACATATGTAGGTGTCTCTGGTAACATTGTCAATGGTAAACTATTTTCGACCACAGTTCTGTACCCAGCGTTGACATTTTTCTCGATTTTGTGCAGGTTTTGGAAACCCTTTCCCATCCATCCATCAGCATGCAGTAAGCCAGCAGCAATGTTTTGTTGTCACCATTATGTTGCGAAATATTCCAGCGTAACACCTGTACTGTATGCTCTATTTATCTACAAATTACACTCCGCAATACACAAAGTTGTAGTCACTGTGTGTGTTTGTCCGAATTCTGTGGCAGCATGCGAGTGGGCGGAGCTACCAGGCTATATATATCTAGCGGTTACAGTGTCATCTAAAAATAGACGCAAGCTCCTGCGTATTCAGGCACATGCCCAGATTGGCCTAATGTGCCCCATCCGTGATTTTTTGCGCGATGTCGGGCGCAAGACAATCAATAATTTGCGGCATTGACAATAATTAAGGGGGATTGCCGCAATCGCGCGTGCTGGATGCATCCCTGCCATCCCTGCATGATACGTAAACAAATCAAAGTTTGGCTATGAAGGGCAATTCTTCGTTTTGATTGGTGGAAAATTTTGTGAATATTAACTAGCGTCAAATGACGCGCATACGCGATCCAATGGGATAAACCCGAGATGCTGGGATAAACCCGAAAATGCTGGGTTACTAGTAAGGAGATTTTGAGCAGAGGTCGATTATAAATTAGCCGAATAAACACATTTTACGCGATTATACGTGGCTGAAACTTGTTCTGTTTAATAAATAAAAGCTTTAAATTAGCCCAATAATCGGCGTATGTTGGCGTATATGGCCATTAGAGCCAACTATGGACTTCAACAACAATAACTTCCGGGTTAAATCTCTTCAGGCGTTCAGCTCATTAAGTATTCAAAATTGTGTTATGGCTATAAGTAAAGTTTTAAACGGAGATAATTGCCAAAAATGCAAACTTTATCGGTTGATGCAATTTGGAAGTGATACAGAAAAATTCGCGTTCGTAGATTACCGAATAGCGGATAAAAGGGTTGCTACAAACTTTTTCAGAATTCGATGGATAACCAACATATTAGCCGATCTATAAATAGATCGGCTAATAATAAATAGATGATGATCGTACATGAATGATGGCCTAATATCGTAGTTATTAAAATGATTGTACTGATTTCATAAGAAACGAGGCTGTGTCGTGTTTCTTATTAAATCAGCCAACGACTTTACTATAAACAGATGCTCTTACAAGAGGGATGCTTTAATATGATATAAATTATTTATTTCATTAATAAATGTCATATTAAATCAACATACATGTTAGATTATATTTACTGCATAACCACAGCATCACACATTGCAGCCCTACTGATCAGTTAACCCTTTCACCCCTAAATAACGGGAATGGAGTTTGATACATAGGAGCTTTATGGGATGAACGAAACCCCGATGTGATAATCCAGTTACACTGAGGATCTGTATGAATCTAGAAGGAATGACAGCATCCATCTTTTCAGTCAACGGAAGTAACGTCATTTACCTTTGACCGGCTCGCTAATTGTACGTTACTAATCCGCATGTAGGCTGGGAACCATTTTTCAACCAATGGAAGTACGGACTGGTTTCGTGATTGGTTTTGTCATTTATCTGAATAGGTAATCATGAATTAAATATTGTAAATGACATTACTATGGGCTATTTCGTGCCATGTGCTCATGTTAATGTGACTTTCCATGTTGATGTCAGCACAGGCACTGTCGATCTTGCACAAAAACAAAATCAGCTGGTGAACAGCAAGGTAAATCACGAAACCAGTCAACGGTAGCCTAATTTACGTCACTTACGTAGGTTGAAAAAAACAACAACATGCAAAACAAGATGGCGAATGTCTCGCCTTCCTATACTGCTAGGTGGGTCCGTTGGTATGCCCTCCCGAATATTTTTGATATCTACACCCCATTGTGCTACGCTATGGCGCATTTTAGAGCAAACATAGAGAATAGTAGGTTAGTGCCGTGAATGGGAAAACATATTTGGCAAGGCTCAGGAAACGGGATGGGCGAGGCTCTGCCGAGCACATCTCGTTTCCGTGCCGCGCCAGATATGTTTTCCCATTCACGGCACTAACCTACTATTCTATTTATCCCGTCAACACCTACACATAGCTGTAAAAGGCAACAGAAATAACCCCAGTCACCGCACATATTCATACGCAGTGTTTAGGTCGTATTGACAGGATATCAAAAATGTTTCACAGCACCGTGTTTCATGGCACATACGCACTGTGTTGACGGGATAAATATCTTTATTCGCCAACTTTTAAGGGGGGGGGGGGGGGGGGGGGGGGGCCAGGTTTTCCCCTATGTGAATCCGCCCTTGTTTTTAGCATGGCTGTTTTTTAGTTTACACAGGCGCTGAATGTACTTTTCTGAAACACAACAAAACTAAATTGCACATTTAATTTTCAAATTAATTATTCCCGACGAGAGGATATACTGCCGGTATTTTTATCGGACAGGTTGTAACAATTATACGATCATGTATGTTACATCTCCACATTTTCTCAATTATATTCTGACCTAAATTCTGAAATAATTACAATATATCTTTCTGACGACACATGTCTATAGAGGATATTCCATCGTACATTTTGAATACCGGGACATAATACACGAGTGTGTGTCGGCTTCCGCGTAAGCAACGAGTGAGCGTAGCGAACGAGTTGCTTGCCCGGACGCCGACGGACACGAGTGTATTATTTCCGCTATTCAAACATGTACGATGGAATATCCTATTTATTACACTTCCACGGCGGATATATATGCACAGTTAGTCTATTTTTGAGATTATAATCAATGAATTGTGATGTGCAGCATGAATAGTTATACAATGGCGTGTTTTCTCGCGTTTTGACGTTACGTTGTGTGACGTCAAATGTGAAGTCATGTAAACTTTTTGAAATCCAATTTACGCAGCTGTTTCTATGAACCAGATATATTTGAGTGCATGTTTGGAATGTGTTCAATTACATTAACATATTCTAGATTAGTGGAGACACTTTCCAAATTTTCAAATAACTTTATTTTGACTGTAACACAAATACAGCACTGTGTATGGTAGCTCGTGGTTTGCAAGAAAACAGGCGTGCAGTTACGGGTGTTCTCTTCACGGTGTATTATGTGTAAGGAGTTGATTACGAGTTTTCTCTCACAGCCAAACCTGCGCAAATAATTTGCAAGAGTGTAATAAATGAATCTATTATGGCGATGGTGGCAAATTACGAAGCCACTGGTCGGCTAATTATAGATTTAAAATCC
>JAQRGA010000127.1:0-46941 GCA_029237695.1 Conchocele bisecta
TGTTAAGTGCATTTTCCGCAGATATCCATTAAAACAATTCCCTCAGTCACATTGTACGACCAGCATGTGGTATCTGGACATATTTTAAGATCAAGAATTCCGCATAAATTCTTCTAACAAGGAACATAGATGGGCTGAAATCACAAATTGTGATCTACAGACAGTAACTACTCTGTGACATCTGCAAGTTTGTTCCCCGCTCTCTAGTGCAGTTATCAATGTGTCGTATCTCCCACCACAATTGTGCAGCTGAAGCTAGAAAACTTTCGCGGCCATCTTGGATATATTTTTATTTACACAAACAGTATGAGTATGATGATCTTTGAGCTAATGTCGTGATCTGTGCATGTTTTATGCTTTTTATTGGAAATTACTAAAATTTCATTCCATTTCAAATTGTTTTTCAACATACTTGAAAATAGATCAATGACTGCACATGCTTATTTTTAATAATATGTCTGGAGAAATGGGGATAATGTTTTTGCGAACAGTGTAGATCCAGATCAGCCTGTGCATCACCACAGTCTGATCAGGATCTGCACGGTTCGCCATCCATCAATTAAGTACCCGTCAAGCAAAATAGATCGTTATCAGACTACAGGAGTGTGCTATTGTATCAGAAGCTACACAGGTCGCATATTCCATAAGCTCCGTTTCTCCAGTCTGTCACAAACTACATCAGACATGCCGAAGCACTTAAAGTTGTCGCGCTCTATATATGTCTGTTAAGTCGCTACTCGAAAGCTACAAATGCGATTCAATATAATTACAGAGAAATTTCAGATTCAAATTATTCCATATTATATATTGGTTGATTGTTGTGAAATGCCAAAGATACAGTGCGATTGAGCGTCAGTAAATCTCTTACAGAATTGTGAGAATTTTAGACATTTCAAATTATATTAAAAGCCAGGATTTCAAAAAGCAGAACTATAAGTTATGCTACCCTTGGCATGACGAGTGCAAATATTGATTTACGGGTGGTGTAGCACCCACACAAGCATTCTCATCTGCGTAGTCTGATCAGGCCTTGTCCCACCCCGTTTCCTTAGCATGGCCAGACATTTTCCAATTGATGGCAGCAACATACTATTCTCTATGTCATCTGCCAGGATAGCGGGGATAGTTGTGGCTATGGCTGGAGAAATGAGGATTATTGTTATTTGTGACCAGTGTAGCTCCTGATCAAATGCCATTTCTACATTTGGTACCGCACTATTGATGTTAGGGCGTTAAACGCAGTATTTCATTTGTTTCCATACGAGGTTGTGTCCGACCTCGGAAACCAGCTATAAATCCTCTGCTATAATATGTTCAACCCTTTCAACACTAAGCAATTGAAATGGACTGTGATATGCTAATTTTCCGACCAATCCAACCGTCATAAAATGTTTTAAGACTAGTCCATTTATGAAAAGGTGCTATGTTTTGTTCTAAAAAACATGAAGATTTCATAAAGTGCAGATCCTGATGAGACGGCTCGTTTACGAGCCGGCTCATCTGGATCTACACTGTTTGCATAAACCGCTATATAGCGGGCTTTTGTGTTCAAAGGGTTAATGCTATTTCAACAATATAACAATATTTCTCAAATGGACACGATGCGAGGTCGTGTCCGACCAAACCTACACATTCATAATGAAATAGTACTACAGAAGAAAGCCGAAACACACCAAATGCCTGTGGGTTAGACTGAAAATTAATTTCCCTAGACCCATAGTTAAACCTTGGTATAGGGTGTAACTCGTGGTTTAGGGAATTATTGTACATATAGCTTGAGATTAGTTAACACGATCACACAGGCCCTATAAATGACAACAAACAAAATGTCACTGAAAACATTTGTTTACAATACAAACATAATAAATAGTATAGGAATAATTACAAAATGTTGTATACCTGCCAAAATAACCAAGTTATTGGCTCATTGAGGTGATTATTACTTTCTTTAAATATAAGTATTAATGTCCTGGGTAGATACTTCCGATCTGTCTCAATAACCCATATACTGGTATTGTTTTTATACAATGATGTAGATATCATACAGAATATGCACAGTATATAATTATTTTACATACGCTGTATCTTTCTGTTTATAGCACCTTTCTTTACACATACTGTCCTTATACCACTTTTGTTGTACAGTGTAGCACATATCACGTTCACATGTCAACAAATACACGTTATGTCAGTGGATCTCGCCAGCGGTGCGTGACCAGTCGGTACCGTACGGGAAGCGATGTTGTTGTAATTGTAGATACCCGGCTGTGACATCATAGTGTCGAAACTGGGCGTTGTAAACTGACCGCTGAAGTAGCCACTAGATGGAACTGCCGTCGGTGACGTGGTCTGTGACGTAGATGGGTAGCCGTACTGGTACACGTCGCTGTATCCCCCCTTTGACGTGTAGACGGCTGGAGCAGGCGTGGAACCTGGCGACATCTACTGCTGACCGGAAGTGGTAACCTGGCGACCGTGGTATGGGTAGTAGGCGGCGCTGCTGTATGGATGGTAGCCGTCGCCCTTAGTGATGGTGTCTGCCACGGCCTGATGTATGGCCGTATGAGGACGGCGTCATCGCCACGTAGCCACTAAATGTCGCGGCGGACCGCGGCGGCCGATTTCACCTTGCTTCGCGACTTGCGTCTCGCCTGTCGTCTGCAGACGTCGCGCTTAGCGAAGTCATTTGCCACGGCCGGATGTATGGCCCAGTAGTTGCTCTTACCGGCCCGCCTTAAAGAAGCACTCGTTGAGGCTGAGGTTGTGCCGGATTCTGTTCCTCCACGCCTTCTGGTCGTTGTTGTAGTAGGGGCAGTTATCCATGACGTACTGGTAGATGTCGCCCAGCAGCAACTACCGGTCCGGAGAGCCGAGTATCGCCATGGAGACGAGCGCCATGAAGGTGTGTGGCGGCTTCTCCGTGCTCACTTCCGGTGTAACGAGCGACGACGACAGTTTGGTTAGCGTCTGGAAAGAATTATAATAATACGATTAAGAACTCAATATACAAATATTGTAATATAATTCCAAGGACACTATGTATCGACATGTGACCCGTCAACTGAAAATGATGATCCAACAGGTTATATACGGGCGGTCATTCAATCACCGAACCTTCGCTGAACATATGAGAATTGGCTCCTCGTCTGAAACGTACGTTGGACAGTAAGGCCACTATATACTGATTGGTGTAGGCCATGATTACAATGCGCTGGTAATGTCATCCGACGTTCCAGTGTTAATTTAATTTGTATAATTTATATCAAGGATAAAACAATAATTGTACAGTACACTACTAGAATGGAAGCCAACAGTAGTAGAAATATGAACACGTGACATGTGAACTATCATGTGAACTATCCTCAGTACCATTTTAAAATGTCACCGTTGCTCGACAAATGGCCCTTATGGTTTTTACATCCAGTGTAGATCCAGATCAGCCTGTGCAAGTAAACACCCTGCATACTTCTAACAAGCAATATCAATCGTTGTCAGGCTATATGGCTGTGCTATTTGATCAGGAGCTACACTGGTCACAAATCCCGTAAGCCCTATTTCTCACGTCACAGACACAAACAATCATTAAATTACCTCCTCGACATTGTCAGAGCTGGCTTTGGGCGAGATGGTCGGCGATGTAGTCGAGTCCGTGCCGCTGTCCGTCGGCGATGTGGCGGCTCCTATGCCGCTGTCGGCAGGGGACGGTGTCCGACTGTCCGGGAGCTCGAGCGTCACGTGACGCTGACCGGGAGGGTAGTAATAATATTGACACATCCGCGGGCGGAGATCTGAAGAAAAGAAAGAATTTAAATGAAATCTTCAATAGTTTGGCAGCATTTTGACCAAACCATTTTCCTGTATATAAACAGCAGACGCCAATTTTCGTTTCCCTCATTCTAAGGGTTAACGCTCTTTTCGAGCGATGCAAATCTGAGGATGGGTAATATCTGTTAATCTAATATATGTGAATGATGTTCATCCGCCATTACATGACAGAAATACAAAGTAACTGCGACTGGAGAAATGGTGCTTATATAATTTGTAACCAGCTTTGCGCCTGATCTAGTAGGTCCCTACTGTAGCCATGTATATCTCTTGTCAGATGCATTCATTGAATGGCGAGCAGTGCAAACTTTATCAGACTGTGCGGATGCACAGGCTGATCTGGATCTACACTGGTCGCAAAACCCATATGATAAGCCCCATTTCTACAGACACAGCCACATTTAATAATTGCTCATGAATGAGCCTGTTTGTCGTCCTGTTTGTCGTCCTGTTTGTCGTTCTTTTATGCCACCCGGGTATTTGAACCAATTCCCACCGGTAAATATAAGATAACTAGTTTTATGACATGCTAAACAACATTGAAAACTACATACCTGTAGTAGACAAAGCTATGTTGATTAATTTAACAACAGATAATTATCAATATAAATCAATTGATACCAAAACTAACATATACACAAACGATTATAATCGAAAGTTATCTCCGGATTTGAGTATGTCAAGTCCCATTCCAACCTTATACATTTGTTGCACGGCGTTCAGGCATCACGGGACGGTTGAAAATAGAAAATGCAATACTCTAAGAAATTGTATATACCTACTGTCTGTTCCACGTTTTTATTGCCGACGAACTTTTGGCTATTAAACACATTCAATCTTTTTTTAGTTGAGGACCGATTTTCGAAAGCTAACGTTTGTTTTCTTATTTACATCTACCCTTTTGATCACCTCCTCCTCCTTTTTGTCACATGTTAAATTCCCATTGGAAAATATTGTTTTCGCAATAAAATCCCAATTTGATATTTGATATAATTATTTTTTAGATTTAATATGTTTAATAGCCAAAGGTTTGTCGGCAGCAAAATGTGGAACAAAATGTGGAACAGGCAGTAGTCAAGTGTCACAAAGTCAAGAAATATCCATAAGCCTATTTTTTATCCTTGCTGTGCACGGTCCCGTAAATGGCGTTATGGGGATAGATTATATGGCCGTGTATAGGATTATCTCCCTTGTCACGTCTCCGTGTTTAATAAACATGACATTTTCGCCAATGATGTCGATAGTTGGCCACTCCGCTGACGGAAAACGTATTGCTTTAGACGCGACACAATGTATTTAGCACAAGGCAATGCGGGAAACGAAAGTGGGGAAACGAATATGTCGCATGCTGTTGCTTCATATTTTCAAGTTTTAACACATGGTTTATCAGCACTTTAGAATTATTACCATTGGATGCTGCAAAACCATGCTTTAATGGGGAAAATGGACATGAGCTGTATAAATGTTAAATGTGTGGCCAGTTCCCAATGAACGTACATGTACGTTTTATGTGACCTTTACAACTTCAATGCATTATATTGTGTTTATGCAATACATAATATACTATTCGTGTTCATTTAATATGATCTTTATTAAACGCGTTGCCCCTGATTCAATAAGAAACTAGGATTAGCCTCGTTTATTATGCTAGCATATTAAACCTCGCTCAATCGACGAGACGAGAGAGAGACAGAGAGAGAGGCGGCCGATGTGCTCGCAGCGCGTCTCCAGCTTGTGGCTCGCTCAGTCCATGAGAGAGAGAGAGAGAGAGAGAGAGAAGAGAGAGAGAGAGAGAGAGAGATTTCATCAAATGAAACAATATGAGGAGAGTGACGTTGTGTTATTGATGAACCCGATAAATAACTTCTTCTGCATATCCGACAGACATACATGCCAGGGCACTCCTAATGAAATGTTGCTGAACACGTAGACCCTGATCACCCATGTATATCAATGTTGCCTGTCCTGTGCCAACATGTTTGGTTGAGTCTGAGCTACACTCAGCATGTAGCCATCGTCAACTGTTAGTTAATATCATCACATGTGTATCAATGTCGGCACACGAAAAACAATGTTACGATATAGCGAGGTTTAGTCAGTGTAGCTCCCTCGTAATTTTTTTGAAATCTACTTCGCATTTCCTGCTTTCTGGCGCATTTTGGAGCAAAAATAAGCAATAAATTCACAACGCGAACGTAGAAACGTGCCTTGTAACTTGTAAACAATCTTTACTGGCGAATGTTCGGGGGGGGGGGGGGGGCGCGCCGGTCCGCCCCCCCCCCTGAATCCGCCCATGACAACACATTGGTGAACACGTAGATGAAGATCGCGGAATCCCTGTAAACCGCACACCGTGAATAATCTGGGTGCTGTGAATGGTGGATTGGCTGCCCTGTAACATGCCTGACACTATGCATGCACTGTGTGTTCAACTGTTGTACATTACACACACCGCTCACTGCCAGCCACATTTCACTAAATATGTGTTGCAATATATACACGCGAGTAGAATCCCACCTGCTGATGACGCCGTCCTCATCACTGGAGCAGATAGTTTGGGGCGTGTTTCAATAATCTGCTCCAGTTATGAAGGCGACGTAATATATTATCTCACACTAACTACAATGCTACAGCTATTAGGACGGCGTCAACGACTACTCGTACGATACAATATAGGCAGTATACGGGTGACATGATCAAACCTACCGTCGGCTGACAAAAAGCATCTAACACAGTTTGCAACAACTGGACTGAATATTTTCTGACGGCAGTAAGATAACTTCGCTAACTAAATGACAAACAGCGTAGATTGTGATGAGGCTGCACTTGTGCAAGTGTACCCCGTATCCACGTTCTCACAGTCACACATCCGTACATGTAATGTATTACTGCTCATGTATATGCACCAACTTGGCAATAGGATTGTTGTTGAACAATTTGTGAAAATCCGACATCACATGTTGATTACAGCACGTGTTCGATCTAGTACTATACATGTAAATTAGCGAAATATAGACATTTTATTCTGCAACTATCACAAGATACAAAATTACACAGATGAAAATCATGTTTTATTTTCTGCATGACAATCACTGGTGAGACGATGTGCCATGTTGATTCTGGCAAGGCTCAGGAAACGGGATGGGCGAGGCTCTGCCGAGCACATCCCGTTTCCGTGCCGCGCCAGATATTTTGTTCCATTCACGGCACTAACCTACTATTCTATTTATCCCGTTAACACCTACAAATAGCTTTAAAATGCAATAAAAATAACTCCAGCCACCGCACATATTCATACGCAGTGATTAGGTCGTATTGACAGGATATCAAAACTGTTTCACGGCACCGTGTTTCACGGCACATACGCACTGTGTTGACGGGATAAATATCAGTACGGCTGTTCAAAGTGGAACACACGGGGATTGTATGAATTCCCGGTTTATAGTTGTTGTAGTGTACTCTAAGACATGTTTAGTGCTTTGTAATCGTGAACATGCATTACCATCAGGGATACATAACACTGACACACTGAGGTTTCATGAGCATCAGACTGTAATATTCATTTCCAACACTTTGAGCATTTCCACAAACGTGACATTGAGTGGAGAAATGGGGCCTATGACATGTGTAGATCTTTGTCTACTAGCGCACTCTGGCTGATGGATAAGGATTTATACTGACATCGCGTCCTGTAGTGGTACCGATAAGCGCAACACAAATCACGGGCAATATCGCATGTATTTACGTTGCCTTAGTTGTGTAACTCGCTGTGCTTACATTCACACATTTACACTATCAAACATATCGAATATCACACTCCTGTAGTCTGCTAACTATCTATATTGCTTTTACAAACATGACGGGTGTTTCATTGATGGCATGGCGAGCAGTGCAGATCATAATCAGAATGTGCGGATGCGCAGGCTGTTCTGGATATACAGTGGTCACAAAACATATAAGCTCCACTTTTCCAGTTGATCACAGTGAAACAATGACCTTCCCAGAGTTTCCAGTTCCAACATTCTACATTACATACATGCCGCAAAGGGTAGAGACGTTTTCCCATGAGCGGGGTGTGTCAACCTCCGGCAGTCCTACAATATAAGTCAGACACAGTGGAACCTCTCTAAACTGAGCACCCGTAAATAATATTGTCCTTATTCATTTGTTTCACATTTTGTCTCCTACGATATGTCTGTCTATGATCGCAGAGGCGGAAGATTAGGATCACTGAGTGACGATCCACTGAACTGGCATTAGCGTCCAATTCGTGGGTAAAAACTTTGTTTTAACCAACTTGTTGACATGGTGAACACATTGGACGCATCAACTGTCGCATACATTCAGCGAATAAAAAGTTCAGTTTTATTCTGGGACAGATACAAATTTTGAGATTCGCAAATAGACCTGTTCTATATAGGGGCGAGAAAACGTATCCATCATATACACTGGATATTCCACCCACGTGATCAGAATATGTCGTCAAAACTCGGCAAAGCCTCATTTCTGACAACATATTCTGACACTCGGGTGGAATATCCTTTTCTCGCATACCCAGAGTCCATTTCAATGTTATTTCCGAAGCCACGCCCATGTGGGATTTTTCTGTCTCACACGGCTATCTCACACGGCTGACCTGTGACACACTGCCGGAACTACTTTTTGTGTATTGGCTTCCAAACGTCGTCTGCATTGTTTACAAACACACGCTCTCTACACAGTACTGTCAGTAGACAACAATGTCAACAACGTCGCTCTGGATTTGTTATGTAGGCTATTATTTTATTTCATGTTTTATCCAGTTTTATCAAATTTGCGTAAATTTGTGGGACGAGTTCTGTAAGGTGCGTCTGTAAATCAGTTGGCCGAATACTGAATACATGATTATTATTAAAAAAAACACATGTAATTGACAGCAAAATATTTACCTCGTATGTTGTTGATTCTTCACCAAACATATGTCTAGTGACAGTTGATAGTGATTGGAATATTTGTTTAATAATCCAGTGAGCAAGAATTTCTTGAAAACGGCAACGGTCCTGTCGGAGTGAAACTTTCGGCGGACTGATATTTGTGTAATTGAAGACAGCGTCTCGGAATTGCAATAAATACTCAAATAAAAACATCAAATGATTCTGTAAACATTATTGTACAAATTTGAATTGAGGATATATGGTCTTATTTTCAATATTTATATGAGTTTGTCTCGTACTGCGTCCTATTTATTTTGTGTATGTAGTAATTGGGTTTACACATCTGTCATGGGCGTCTTCAGACCGTATTTTTATTGGGCCGTTGCCGTTATGTGTTAAATGTTTCGATCCAATGTAGGAGACGCTAATTTGTTGGTGTAAACTTTGTTTACACCCATTTGTTGATACGGGTAATGCGATTGAGTGGTTGTATTGGAGATAGCATATAAAGAAAAAAAAGTTAGTATTATACTATCATGGTGGTTCGTTGATGGCGTACTATGGCTAAACATGATTCTGGACTTAGTAGGTATGCGAGAAAAAGTATTCCAGATATACTCCGGTGTGTGACGAAGGATATTCCACCACCCTCGTGGTCAGAATATGTCGTCAGAAACTCGGCAAAGCCTCGTTTCTGACAACATATTCTGACCACTCGGGTGGAATATCCTTGTCACACACCGGAGTATATATGGAATACTCTTAGTCCCACACCGGAGTATATATGGAATACTCTTAGTCCCACACCGGAGTATATATGGAATACTCTTAATCACACACCGGAGTATATATGGAATACTCTTAGTCACACACCGGAGTATATATGGAATACTCTTAATCACACACCGGAGTATATATGGAATACTCTTAGTCCCACACCGGAGTATATATGGAATACTCTTAATCACACACCGGAGTATATATGGAATACTCTTAGTCCCACACCATTGCCTATGATGGATAAATCATCGTCACTTAATTTGTAAAATGAAATAGTTTCAGTCAGGACAGAATTGTACATGTAACTGAACATTTGAACTCACATTCCAAGTTGGCACACGTGTTCAGAGTGTCCAGTTTAGAGACATTCCACCGTTATTTCATGACATGGTGTTTGTATTTTGCAATCATGAACAGAAGATATCAAGTAAGTTTTAATTAAAGTGAACCCCATCCAGATTATACCCATCGAGATCCCCACTGTGTCAACGTCGCTCATTATTTATAGCGGGTTACTGCTATTTTTGTGGAGCTTACACCTCAGCTGATTCACAGGGTGTGCCGACCACCGGACGTGCAACTATAAACATCGAACACTGTGGACAGTGGAAGTGGCAAGATTTTATCCGTCACAGGTGTGTGAATTTCAAGACCAGCTTCGGTTTGCTACACAGTGCATGTATATAGACATGTACGTAATTAGACCACAGGTGCCAGAAAACAATCTCTCTACTGTCTGTTTCACGAAATCTGCACACATTTTACGGCCATGTAAACAATGCAAAAACAATATTTTTTTTATATAATATTAAATTACAGCAACATTTAAGAATGACCGTACTTTTTAATTCGTGAAATTGTGTCCAATATTGATTTTGTTACGAAAAATGAGTTCTCTATGGGAATTTAACATGGGGAAAAAAGGGGTGGAGAACCTGGAGGAGGCGTCGAAAAACGAAATAAATTGGAAATTTATTACGAAATCTAGCTAGATAGATTGGAAATGATGTAACTAAGAAAACAAAAGTTCAATTTTGAAAATCAGTCCACTATTTCTGAAATTAAATTAAAAATGTTTTCCTCATGCTAAATCCCCATAGCACTCAGTCACTCTGTGTCAGTCTCAGTCACTCTGTGAAGATGTCTATGGGGATTTAGCATGAGGAAATTGTAATTTCATAATAAAATCAATATTGGACCAACTTTCACGAAATAAAAAGAAGGCTCATTCATAAATTTTTCTTTAATTTAATATCATCGAAACAAATATTTATTTATTCTCTGTATATATATTGATGTGCAATGGTCATACTTTATAATCTTCAGGTGACACATTTAATTAGTATAAATAATTAAAAAATATCATGTTCATTTGCATATGCAAATAGCCTGATACCACCGCGCGTCACTATCAGTAAAATAAATATTACAAAATGATTATACCTGTATAGCAGGCACTCGTAAGTTTTAGAACTGGTGGAATAGTCACACAATTATACATGTATTTAATTCACATAAACAATATGTTGTGTTACTGAGTCTGGCGCACCTTTAAAGGGGCATTTTCAGGATTTTCGAAAAAATACTATAACAAATAAAAACGTAGTTTTCATTCATGGTCCCGTGTAAATTTTGTGATTTTAATTGAAGAATTACAACGATACCAGGACCTCTTAATTAGTTTGTTTCATGATTTTTTTTTCATTTTTTCGAAACAGAAATAGTATAAAAAAAAAAAAAAAATAAAAAAGTGATTTTTCATCATGGCCCTCTTGTAAAGTGGTTTAATTGAAGATATATGACGATACAACGACTGCTGGGTTGATTATTAAATTTCACCGATATCGGTATACATCAGTATCAGATTTTCTATCTTGTTGAACGCAACACTATAGGAAATCCGATTTTATCCCGTCAAAACAGTGCGTATGTGCCGTGAAACACGGTGCCGTGAAACATTTTTGATATCCAGTCAATACTATTTTGCATATCACAGCCATTTGTAGGTGTTGACGGGATATAAAAAGATAATAGTAGGTTAGTGCCGTGAATGGGAAAAAATATCTGGCGCGGCACGGAAACGGGATGTGCTCGGCAAAGCCTCGCCCATCCCGTTTCCTGAGCCTTGCCAGATATTGTTTCCCATTCACGGCACCAAGCTAGTATTCTCTATATGTGCATGTACATGTATGTAGGTATATGGTGAACATATAAACAATGGGGCGGTGCTAGTATCATGATATACCTGCAATTAAACCACTTTACACAGCCACATGATGAACACACGTTGTTATTCTTCATACTATTGTTTTACTTATACCGATGAAAGCCGCTGTGCATTGACAACATACACTATCGCCTGAGCTCATCTTCTCAATATTTGTAAATTTCTTTATTTCAAAATACATGAATATTATGCTTGAAATCAAGCAGTTTCATTGGTTGAGCCGGATATGTCCTACAGCTCAGGCTCGGGCAATCATCGGAAACCGGTGCAATACCGCAATCAGACAATCGGGCCATACCAGTTAATCGTTGATAGGCAAACCTCCGAATCCATACGCTTAACACTCCTACCCGCACCAGATAATTGGATATAAAAGGAAACTACGTACTGTCTGTTTCACGAAAGCTGCCCAAATGTTACGGCTATATATATAAACAATGCAAAAACAATATATTTTTCGATAATATTTAATCATAGCAAAATTTAAGAATAAGCCTTATTTTTATTTCGTGAAAGTTGGTCCAATATTAATTTTATTGGGAAATCAAAGTACTGAAAGTACTGAACATAGGGTACTACAAGATTAAACTAGATTGATTGTTGGTGTTGCAGTTTCATTAACCCTTAAAGGTACATGCCCACTCAGTAGGTACAAAATGTTCTTTACGTCAGAGACATCATCTGAGACATTTCCTGGCAAAATAAACATTTATCCGCCATTATCCCACGTACTGATTGGCATTATTATACATTTTATATCAGACGTAAATTTACACACTGATGTCAGGGGAGATAACCGTGTTTGCTTTTTATTAAAATGTTAACGGACATTACTATTTACTCTCTGTATTTATTTTATGATGTGCAATGATCATACTTTAAAATCTGTCGAAAATATAATTTGTTCAGGTGACGCATTTCTTTAGTATAAATAATTAAAAACTATCATGCCTCATTTGCATATGAAAATAGCCTGATACCACCGCGCGTCACTATCAGTAAAATAAATATTACTAAATGATTATATCTGTATAGCGGGCACTTGTAACGTTTAGAACTGGTGGAATAGTGACACAGTTATACACTTATTTAATTCCTATAAATGACATTTTGGGCTTACTGAGTGGGCATGTACCTTTAAAGCGCTAAAAACGACAATTGTCGTCTACTGTTTTAAATATTAAATATCGGAGCGGTCGGACGCCCCCCCGCCCCCACCCCACCCAGCCTCAAGGTCCACTTTTTTAGCCTCGAGGTCCTCTTTTTCAGACCCACCTAGATACCTCAGGCCCCTTGGGCCTTCGAAACGACACCCCCTTCAAACAGGTCTGGCTACGGGCCTGCCTTGTCGGTACATCGCCATGTTTACTTCTGTTTTGTGAATGAAATAGTTGGCCCCGGATCGAGTATATTAAAACATACAAATGACGTCATTGGGGAAACCGCTGACAACATTTTCAATGTATGGAAGCCCAAACTTGTTAGAATTGTTTTCTGTCGTATTTTCAGTACTTGCATTAATATGGGTATTAATCTACGCTGGATGTGTTATACTGTCATTAATTTGT
Source organism: Conchocele bisecta (assembly GCA_029237695.1). NCBI lineage: Eukaryota > Metazoa > Mollusca > Bivalvia > Lucinida > Thyasiridae > Conchocele > Conchocele bisecta. The sequence goes on from JAQRGA010000127.1 coordinate 13,314, forward strand.
TCCCTGACTGTAATCTATCACTTTAAATACTGACTTATTGACCCCTTTCCCTGAACGTAGAATTGGCACTCATGTTGGCGTGTATTGGCCACCATAGACAAATGTCAATCAAGCCGAATTCGGGAATATCACTAAAATCCGCTGTAAATCCATCGATAGAATGAGGATTAACATCAGTTAGACCCACACGTGCGAGTTTTGTTTCACATGATGAGTGTGCTTGTCGCTCAGACTGCGTAAGAGTCGACGTACGCGGAAACAGCACTAACCGAGATAGAACCGAAGTTAGATCTAGTTAACTTGACATTTGTACCGGCATCCACCCTATCCGATTCAGCGATTGCTTGAAAAGTGTCGATCGGTTTGGCAGACTGCAGATTACTCCCGGACTGGCGACATCGCTATCTGTCACGTCCGACAGACAAACTTGGTGATAACCCAATACACCGGATATAACAATGACCAGTCCGCAGCTGCTTCAGACAAGTATCAACAGCATTTTGCAGAATCTTTTTGGTAATGTGACCTTTAACGTTGTGGAGATGTTGGGTACATAAACACTTTAACGCAGATTAAACAAGAGTTATCAGAAGACAATGGAGTGCGCCTGGTGGTGTTTTAGTTTAACGAATATCAAGAAGCTGTGTGAAAGGAAACAGAAATTAAAAGAAATTTCGGCCAATGTTAAGTTTGCGAAAGCACTAAGATTGTGACCTTCACCTTGGGTTTAGCGGGGGTCTGAGGCTATGGATTTGGCAGGGCATGATAGAGAACCATTAGAGGAAGGGATGTGTAAAATATCAAGAAGAGTGGTGAAAGGAAACAGACATTATAACACATTTCCCTCAATGTTAGTTTGTGAGAGCATTAAGATTGTGACCTTGACCTAAGGCATTAGCGGAGGTCTGATGGTTGTGGATGTGGCATGGCATGATATACTGTCATAAGAGAAAGGCATGTACGAAATATCAGAATGAAAGGAAACAAATTCCCCCCAACGCTAAGTTTATGAAAGCACTAAGACTGTGACCTTGACCTTGGGGTTGTGAGTCTGAGTGTCATGGATTTGTCACAGCATGATAGAGAATCATTAGAGAGGCATGTGTGAAAAACAAAAACATAAATTATAACAAATTTCCCCCAACGTTAAGTTTATGAAAGAACTAAGACTGTGACCTTGACCTTGGGGTCTGAGCGTCGTGGATTTGTCACAGCATGATAGAGAATCACTTGGGAAAAGCAAGTGTTGTCAAAACATGTGTATTCCCGTTTGTATATGCATATTGATGTTGAACGGGCGTAAAATCCTAATCAGTAAATCGATTCCTGTTTCACGAAACTTCGTAGGACTAAAATGTTCGTAAGTGCATATTTAGAATCGTCCCTTGCGAGGTTCCGTAAATACCCGATGATTGTATGTATATGTATGTGTTCGTGGTATAAGTTAGCATTGTACGGTTCTGTGGTGTAGTGGTTATCACGTCTGCTTCACACGCAAAAGGTCCTGGGTTCGAGCCCCAGCAGAACCTTGTTTTTTGTTCTTCTTCAAGAATTATATTTTATTTTGTTTTTATGCCACCGGGTTTCGTAGAAACAGGTGGCATATAGTGTTTGGACCGTCCGTCTGTCCGTCTGTCCGTCCGTCCGTTACATTTTTCCGTTCACCACTTTGTCACAGTTTCTCAAATATGCTGCAGATGACATCCGCGTTCGACAGACGCATTTCTTGTTTTTCATTTTATTGTCTACAGCCGTGATTGTATTTTTCCTTCCCTTCGTTATTACTTCCGAAAAAAATTGTTTTAAAGACAAAGTGTCTCCGATATGGTGAGTTTAAAAATAGACTGTCGGAAGGTCAAACTTGATATCGTTTGTGTGTTAAACGCGTCGCGTGTTTCGGAGAGTATTCGGAGGGGAGTTAACTCTGCCTCCCAAGTATTTTTGTACGTAGAATATCCGTTGTTGATATTGTGCAGTGCAAGTAGTTTTTCATAATATTATGTTCAATTAGCGGTTGCGTATGACAGTTAAACATTGAGTAACACAATACATTTTGTTGTTATGGTTACTCCAATATATCACTACGGACCATCGCATCGAGGGGGCTTTGGGGCGTGGCTAACTGTCCGAGGCGATTCCAATACATAGGTACCCTATGTGAAAACTAGTTTCACATGTAAACAGTGAATATGTCTATGGGGAATTAACATGGGGACATTTCAGAAATAGTGGACCGACTTTCCAAATGTAACATTTGATTTCTTAGTTAGATAATTGCCAAGCTATCTAGCTAGATTTCAGAATCAATTTCAATTATTTTTTTTCGACTCCCTTTCCAGGTGCTGCACCTCTTTGTTCCCCATGTTAAATTCCCATAGGGAACTCATTTTTCGTAATAAAATTAATATTTGACAAAATTTCACGAAATGAAAAGAATGCTCATTCTTAAATTTTGATAAAATTTAATATTATCGAAAACAATATCGTTTTTCCATTATTTATCTAGCCGTACAATTTGGGCAGGTTTCGTGAAACAGACAGTAGTCACTGGGTTGGGAACAGCCACTTTCCACCACTAATTATAATCCAGCTAACTAACTATTCTAAAAATATCGACCATCAATAATATCTTGTTATATGACTGCCGTTGTTTGACACCGCTCACAGCCATGTTCAAACGTACAGCGTGTGCTGTTTCACCATGGCAGTAGACAATGCACATTCCGGGGCCAAGCCAACACCTACGTAATGCATGTGTCTCGTGACGTTACTAGAACGCGCCATCACGGAATATGTATGTGTAAATCAGCTGTTGGGACGGGTTATCAAAGTGTCGAAAGTACTGCGTAAATGCTCAAAGTGCATGATATTTTCAACGGACATGTAACAATAACTTTCGATCATGTTCAGCTGTGGGTAAACGTTTGCAGTGGCACTCAGGAACTGTTTGAACCCGCGGCCTACGGCCTTGGGGTTCAAACTGTTCCCTCGTGCCACGGCAAACGTCTGCCCACTGCTGGAAATTGCCGAACCTTATAATTGCAATCAGACAATCAATACGAAGCCACTTGACCGTATCGATAAAATAACTGACATTTAGAAACGGATACACAGCAAACGCTATTTTAGACTTTAGTAAATTACGTTTTGAAACAACACGTATCGTCAACAGACGAGGTGATTTAATGAATACATTGAGCTGATATTCCGCCGCAATCAATCACATGAATACAAGACCCGATCCCGGAGAAACGCTTTTAATTTGTCCTGCGTCATGTTTCGTTTATGGAAATACAATCAACATACATACACTACCGCCTGCGCTAATATTGCCAATGTTTGCACATTTCATTATTTAAAAACACTTGAATATTGTAGCTCAGGCTAAAATGCAATCAAACTGTCTTACTTCGAGTTATCATTGCTAATATATGTTCAGAAAGGTTGATGAGCGGGGCAAAATGAACACAGGCGGCTGTGTACACACGACGGCTTCAACACATTCATAAATTGAATTGTCTAACTGCCAACGTTCCTCGTCAATATTTCGTAGATATATGCCACAAAACGCAAAACATTTGAGACAGAGTTTTCTGCTGGACCAAAATTATTAGTTGCGTATATCTGTGGCAGAAACCACACGTCACAAACTATGACACAAACTATGACGACTAACTTGATATATGAATGCTTTTTGAATACCAAGTTTTATGCAATGAATATATCCAGTTTTTGTTTTCCCTAGTTTTGGATGTGTTAAAATGTAACTTCAGAGAGTGTGCCTGTAATGTCATTTTACTATGACTCGACAGTGTGCCTTTAATATGTTACAATTGCCCCAAGTCTGTGGAGGCAGCACCGGTTTCAGCATTTTGATAGTGTACCGAGGGTTTTGTACTCGTATAGTTTTGCTATGATATATACAGGGTCATCAGAGTGCTGCATTTTGATTGGCTGAACCGACCGTGCCTCCTTTTCCGTTGCTGGTGGAATCTTCATGATGGTTTATTTGTGTCGCTTGAGCATGTTCACAAACTACTACAGTGAAACATGTGTTAAAGGCCACCTCCGAATACCAATTACCTGTTTGAATGGAGGAAATAATACACTCGTGTCCGCCGGCGTCCGTTCAAGCAACTCGTTCGCTACGCTCCCTCGTTGCTTGCGCGGAAGCCGACGCACACTAGTGTATTATTTCCCGCTATTCAAAATGTACAATGGATATCCTCTACATAACGATTTGTTTTCCCAGTTACATAAAATCGATTACTACATAAATGACCCTGAGAACAAACACCAACTGTGAACAAAGGCCAACATTTTCTCGTCCCACGTCTGACCTGTTCACAGGTTTGACTGTACTGTAGTGGAACCTCTCTAAACAGGACACAAAGAAAACACACGTGATCTTATTTTTGATGAGTTTATTGGTCACTTATCTCAGGTGATAATCTCCGTTCGTGATCGCATAACACACAACCATGGCTCAGAATGATAAAATGCCTGATTTACAGTGAAACCTCTCTAAGCCGGACGTCCGGTTTAGAGAGGTTTCACTGTATTTGTAAATACTGCAAATCAAGATAGGACGGCTCACGTCTCATCAGGTGTGTTGGTAATTTTAAGATAGAGGATGGTTCGCGTTTCGCGGACGCTGAACTTTTAACCACGGTGTCATTGTCAACAATTTAAATCCGCAAACTCGGTATTGGATTGGCTCGTCGAGTGCTCATGTCAGTGCCCCGGTCACGTGGGAATACGACAACTGGATAAGAGACAGGTTGAGGCACCGTGGTGTGACATAAGATAAGTGATAACTATGTGAAGACTGTCACACTGTGAAACAGTGGCGGCATGAGGGGAAACACCACCGCCTGCTCTTATCTTGCAAATATGTGTTGATTTCCTTATTTCAACATACTTCACTATTGTGTTTGAAACCAAACATCTTGATTCACCGAGCCTGAGCTATGCTAAAATTGCTTGATTAATAGTTCGTGTTGCCAATACATGTTCAGAAACGGTTATAATATTTAGGACAATATTAACGCAGGCTGTTGTGTAATAAGTTATAGTTATATCACCATAAACACAAAGTACTTTGGTTCTCAGATATCGCCTCGTCAGAAAAATACCTGAGCGTCGAGCATTTTATCGTCATGAAGAAATAAAATTGTATTATAAATTCGTCACATGATCAATAAAAAACACTGCCATCATGGCCATGCAACATTATATTAAATCCAATCATGTGGGAGGAAATGTTTGTGTGTTTTCACGACTAAGCAGGTCATAGTAACTTTATATCACATGTTCCATTTGTTTGAGATGTTCGTCTCTGATTTTGTTCAAGTTGCCAGATGCATTTGATTTTCGTCACTGATTTCTTTCAAGTTGCCAGATGCATTTGATGTTCGTCACTGATTATTTTCAAGTTGCCAGATGCATTTGATGTTCGTCACTGATTATTTTCAAGTTGTCAGATGCATTTGATTTTCGTCACTGATTGTTTTCAAGTTGTCAGATGCATTTATGCATCTGGCAACTTGAAAAACAATCAGAGACGAAACAAAAACGTTCTTTATATCAGAGACATCATCTGAGACATTTTGTGGCAAAATAAACATTCATTCACCATTACCCCATGCATTGATTGGTATTATATGCATGTTATATCAGACGTAAATTTTCACACTGATATCAGTGTTATCTTATATCTTAAAATGTTAACTGACTTTACTATGTATCTGTTTACTTACAAACAAACTTGATTTACTATTTAACAAAACTTGCACGTCGCGAGAAAGTTCATTTGTTGTGCCATGGCCATACTATACTTTGTTTATGACACATTTTTGTCCATCCTTGGCTTTGCAATGAACTGCCTTGTGTTATTTTTTATTGTTTTTGTTATTATTTACTTACTTGTATAAGCAAAATTTTAATTTATCCCGTCAACACAGTGCGTATATGCCGTGAAACACGGTGCCGTGAATTTTTTTTGATATCCAGTCAATACAATTTTTGCATTTTACAGCCATTTGTAGGTGTTCACGGGATAAATAGAATAGTAGGTTAGTGCCGTGAATGGGAAAAAATATCTGGCGCGGCACGGAAACGGGATGTGCTCGGCAGAGCCTCGCCCATCCCGTTTCCTGAGCCTTGCTAGATATGTTTTCCCATTCACGGCACTAACCTACTATTCTCTATATCTCGGCAAACAATTTCAGATGTGATTGGAAACGTATAGGATAATTGTGAAACACCAGTGAGCAGTATTCTACGGAAGCCCCGCAGGGGACATGGATTTGTGTTTATTAATTCGTTCCCACGAAATAACAATTCGTTCCCTCAATTTAACAATTCGTTCCCGCGAATTAACAATTCGTTCCACGAAATGACAATTTGTTTCGAGTATTTAACAATTCGTTCCCTCGAATTAACAATTCGTTCCCACGATATAACACTTCGTTCCCACGAATTAACAATCCGTTCCCGTGGGAACTAATTGTTATTTCGTGGAACGAATTGTTAAATTGAGGGAACGAATTGTTAATTCGTGGGAACTAATTGTTAATTCGTGGAAATGAATTGCTAAATTGAGGGGGACGTAGTATATGCTGAGAACATGCATCTTACATATACAAACATATGCGGCCAGTATATATCTAGGTCAGCCTGCGCAACATCCACACAGTCAGTTTGTTTGTTTAATGGTGTTTAATGGCATAGCAACAGCTAATGTCAGTTAAAGCCGGGCCAGCGGGTTCGATCTGCTACATTGGGAAGAAAATGTCCAAATCAGAACGGAATATTTACATAGAAATAAATATATATTCTGCTCTGAAATTAGAATAATAGTGCATGATGCCGGGTACATACCACACTAAAGTCACTTGGGCCCTTCCCCTAAAAGTGACAGGATTATGAATAATCGTATGACTCGTACAAGGAGCATAACCAGATTAAATCCTCACATACAATAATGCCAAAGACTTACCTGATGTCCAAACGAAATCTCCGTTCGGGATAGTGGTCAGGATGAATCCCGATCGTTAAATTACCCATCACATTGGCAATATCAACTCAGAATCAAGCAGTTTGATCGGCTGAGCCTGAGCTGTTGCTGAGGCTCAGCCAATCAAGCTGCTTGATGTCAAATGCTCCCACCAAACACCCAGCCACACAGTCTGAGGTGGGCATACACCGTTCGCCTGTCAGTTCAATTCAATTCAATTCGCCCGCGTTAATCTTGACAAGATTATCAACGTTTCTAAACATATATCGACAATGCCAACTCGCAATCAAGCAACTTGATTGTCTGAGCCCGAGCTGTACCACAGCTCGGGATCAGACAATCAATTTGCTCGATTCCAACACAATAATCCGGTATTGTGAAATAAAGAAATCGACACATATTGACATTCACGCAGGCAGGTGTACGAATCAACCGGAGACCTTGTTGTTTTGCGAACCCAGCAGAGGGCCATTCTGTATGCACGGGCATATGGCCCGTGGGATTAGCCAGACTTGATTGTGCCAATTTGGCATTCCATGCTTGTCATTTCTGTATAACTAGGTTCGGACAAGCTAATTGCAATACACTGTATATGTGTATATATGTCATTTTTATTCAAGCGCCGGCGAAGTATTTTACAACCAACATACACATTTGAGGTCTGAGCGATGTTATGCAAATGGGCATATGTCGGTCGCAGCACATATGTTGGGGGCTTAACTTTTTAAAAACACGTATTACGCCATAAAATAGTTCCAACAGCTTGATCGACTTTTCAGTGTGATACATGTTTTATTTGCTTTTTTGGGTGCTAAATTTATGTTATTGCAAATGTTTCCGTAGTCTAAGGGTGCGACGATTAACCGCCATACTCGATTATTCGCGATTCGTAACTCCATGGTTCGGTGCACGAATACAATCTTCGGTTTCGGTTTCCATTCTCAGAATAGAAACCTATTTATCATTTTGGGTTTTCCAAAAATCTGTTTTTAACTCAACGTTCATTCGGCAAGTCTTTGCTACAGAAAAGACTGGTTTAATGTTATCGCTAGACTGATTCTCGGTATATCGACACACAGTGTGGACAAACATTATCAAAATCCGTGAAGCGGTTCATAAATTATTGAAAAAAAGAAAAGTGTTACGCACGTACGCAGGAACGTACGCTCGCACGTACATGGACTAACGCTATATCCCCTCTTGCATATCGGCGAGGAGATAATTAAATGTAAAAGTATATGGACTGAACATATGAATATTTATTAACATACTGTTACATTTAATATCAATGTGCAGCCGTTGCACATTAACAATTCTAAAATGCGCAATATTCAGAAATGTAAATCAACATCGTTTGTACATGTACTGTAAGTAAGTAACATGCGTGACTCGTTGCCCAAAATAATCAAATAGATATGCGGTATGACTCATTATTTGCCAAACGCCGCCACTTCGGAAATGTAGCAGGTTTTCTAAAAAATCAAATGTACTTTGTCCTTATCACAACTTTGATACATTTTCTAGTTTCGTTTTCTGCATTTACACAGCACATGTACAATGTACATGTATGGACACGAGGACGTGATAACACAGTTATATCACGTTCGTCCGCACGTACGATCGATAAACCACTCGCGAAACCTCGCGGATTATCTCCTCGTACATGCGGACGAACAGTGATCTAACTGTGGCATAGACGACAATGATAACTTTGCTAAAATTCGTATGAAACAAGCAGTGGAACATCTCTAAATCGAACACCCTGGGAGGTTCCCAGGGTGTCCGGTTTAGAAATGTTCCACTGTAATTCCTATATAAGAACACTGAAATGCATGCCGGTGTGCATTGCAATCATGAACACTGATACGCATCCGCGATATTCGACAGTGAAATCTGTCATAATTTAATACTTCGATGTCGCAATGTTGCTCGGTATATAGAGGTTCCACTGTACTTGATTCATACATTTAACATCGCAGGGTGTTGAACTGAGACGTTTCACAGCATTTCAGATAGGTGACTGTGGCTGCAGACATATGCGACCAGTGAATTTGCAGAAGAGAAATTATAAATGTGCAGAGGCACAGTCTGATCAGGATATGCACTATACGCTATTCCATAAAGGAAACTGGCACTTTTCTAACAGACATACAGATCGTTATCAGGATACAGGAGTTGCTACTTGATCATAAGCTATACTGTTCACGAATCACATAAGCCCCATTTCTCCAATCTCAGCCACAATATGAGCACATAATGACATGTTGTCCTTCATTTTTAATAATGAACAGACACGACATTTTACCGTAACATGATTATGGGCACGATAAAAAGTAAATGTTATGTTAAGGGTAACATGAGTGTGTTCCAAATGGTCACATGTATCAAGCGTCCACATATTGAAGCAATCCATCAAGAGGTAATATTAAAGGGATATGATGATGAAGACACAGTTTCACACTTTTTGACATAGCACATGATTATGTGTTTCCTCAACAATGTGAAGGTCAAACAGGTTAAGGTCATGCTAATGGCGGCACGAGCGTCTTCCAAATACGTACTTGTACATGTACCACGTGTCCAACTATTGAAGCAATCCATTACGTAATATTACGTTATATGATCATGTAGAAACTTGTATAAACTTCTTGAAAAGTGTTTCCATAACAATGTGAAGGTAAAAAACGTCAAGGTCATGAGCGTGTTCCAAATGCTCACATGTATCAATTACCAAATATTGAAGCAATCCATCAAGAAATTTATTAAATTTATATCAAGAGTAAAAATACTTGTGCAAACCGTTTGTCATTTGTGTACGCGGGTGACGACGACGACGCGGGCGACGACGACGAGGGAAAAAGCGGCGACTACATGTATAGTCGCGTCATCTGCTAAAACCGGCGCGACAAAATGCACTTGTGCATGTATTTAACTATTAAGAGTTTATATGCTTCATATCCAATAGTTGGTCGGCAGGAAAACACGGAACAAACAATAGCATGTTCACTACATGAACATACGCTACTAGCTTACACAATCTCAGCTCTACGGATGTGTTTTACTATTTCATCAGTCTTTTACATTTTTTGTATCCGTGAGAGATGTGTTTTTCTATTTCATCTGTATTTTTGTATTTTTTGTACAACAAATATGACAGATGAAATAGTAAAACACATCCGTAGAGCTGAGATGTTCTAAGCTAATACTCTACTTAAGTCCCATTGTCAATCTGCTTCCACGTGGTCAGCCGCAATAGCTCAGTGGTAGTGCATCGGACTACGGATGGAAAGGTCCAGGGGTGCGTTGCACTAAGCTTCGTACATGTACCACTAAAATGTTCGTAAGTGTAAATTTAGGATCGTCTGTAAATTTCAATTGATAGATTTACATGTATTGAGCATAGGCTGCATATGCAGCCTATGCTCAATAAATGCAAATCCAATAATTGTTTACAAGAAAACATTGTTAATGTGAAATTTACAGACTATCATAATTTTGCACTTGCGAACATTTTAGTCGTAAGAAGTTTAGTGAAACGGGCCCCTGAGTTCCAATCCCGGCACTGGCCGATTCGGCGTGTCATTGGGCAAGACACCTTCGTGATAGCCTAGTCCTATCGGATGGGGACTTAAATAGTCGGTCCCGACATGCAAGGTCATCGAACCAGTGCCGTCGTTTACATTTTGTTTTGCTTGCACGTGACCGACATGTATGAGGGCTGACGGCGAGCTATATAGCTGTAGATTACATAACTGGCATGTGTCGATGTTTGTTGACGTCTCTACGTACGCGAACTGCCACGGGAAAATGTATCTTATTGAGTTGTTCGCCAGCGTAGCTACTGTAGACATATCACACTCAATAAACACAATCATGATATCATAATTGAGAAACGCCCTCGGACATCTGCGTGATTTAATGAATTTCAAATACGTTTACAAAATTTACAATAGTTTTCATTAATAAAGTCAAACGTTGATAAAATGTTTTCAACTGTCGACGCCATTTACGGAAAATATTGTAAATTTTGTGAGCGTATTTCATGAAATTACGCAGATGTCCGAAGGTACAAAATCACACGGCGTGTCTCATTTTAGGTGGAGGCTGCAACAATGTTTCCGCAACTCAATAGCGATCAAATACGGCTTATGGGTGTAGCGGCCAGTGTAGATCCAGATCACCCTGTGCATCCGCAAAATCTGATCAGAATCTGAACAGCTCGCCATTCAATCAACAAAACACCCGTCAAGTTTTAAACAAGCAATACATATCATCATCATGCTAGAGGAGTGTGATGTTTCATCAGGAGCTACACTGGTCACAAATCACACAGACCCCATTTCTCCAGCAACATCCACATATGAGGCATGCCATGTGATTCTTTACCTTCGGGCATCTGCGAAATTTCATGAAATTCTACAAATGTACAATATTTTCTGTACACGGTATCAAAAGTGGACACAATTGTCAGAGTACATGCGGAATATTCCGCATGTACTCTGACAATTGTGTCTACTTTTGATACCGTGTACAGAAAATATTGTCAACTTTTGACTTTATTTATGAAAAATATTGTAAATTTTGTAAACGTAATTAATGAAATTACGCAGATGCGCGACGTACAAAATCCCATGGCGTGCCTCGCATGTAAATTATGGAGTGAGTGAGTGAATAGGGTTTAACGTCCGCTTTTCTGACATAGAGGTACAAGCCTCAGGGAGTCTACACGCAGACGGGTCAACGGGGTCGAGTCCCGTATCCACCTGTCCGAGGGGGGTAAATCCCAACTTCAGAACTCAATATTTACAATCAAAATATATATTCAGTCCTGAAATTAGAACAACCTGATCTGGTGCCAGGCCCTCGCCACACCAGCATCATTTATCCCATCCCCTAAAAGTAATAGGATTAGCGCTAATCTTACTTTAATATATGGGGCATAGCCTGACTCAACTCTCACATACAAGAAAGCCAAAAATGTACATGAGGGCCAAATCCGGTATAGTGGGTTCCGGAAAGTATGAACACAATCGTTAAGCCAGTGTAAATTATGGAACCAGATGAGTGCACTCGCCGCGAGACGGAGATCCTTGTAACCAGAAACGTTATTAGTGGTCTATTTGTACGCAGGCTTATGTGCCATCTTCCAGTACATTCTTCAAATTATTCCCAATACAATAAAACCACGCTTGTCTCCTCGTAAAATAATCGCCAAAACAAATCAGACAGATTAGAGTAGAACATGTATATAATATGTATGTTATGATGAACATGTCAGAAAACGTTAAATGTCAATTTATTCAGATATGCAGTGTTCAAGCTTTTGTTGACGTTGTTGGTTCAATCTGAGGTTATGTTCGCCATGTCTTATCGTAAGCAAAGCCATTTCTTCAGACGTTTTCTCAAATATAATATTTATAAGCCCGTATGTGCGTACATGATTTGGGGCGTTACATGATCAGCCCACGCAAATTGAAAATCTCTTGAAATATGTGTTGCTACGGGAATCTAGCATAAAAACAAGCCGAAAATATGTTGAACACACAGTTTGGAAATATATAGAGAATAGTAGGTTAGTGCCGTGAATGGGAATAAATATATGGCAAGGCTTAGGAAATGGGATGGGCGAGGCTCTGCATAGCACATCCCGTTTCCATGCCGCGCCAGATATGTTTTTCCCATTCACGGCACTAACCTACTATTCTATTTATAAATCCCGTCAACACCTACACATTTCTTTAAAATACAAATAAATAACCCCAGCCACCACACATATTCATACGCAGTGATAAGGTCGTATTGACAGGATATCAAAAATGTTTCAAGGCACCGTGTTTCATGGTACATACGCACTGCGTTGACTGGATAAATAATAATAGACAGCCTCCCCAATATATTGTACTGATGAAATCCGGTCACATATTACAGCCTATTACGTTAATCAGAGTTTACACGTGGCATTTCGGTCTGACCCACATTTGTTACGAACAGTAAATATCGCAGCTTCAATGATTATGATTTGCAAAAATATCTGCCGACTTTGGGAGAATTTGGATATGTAAGAATATACCACGTGGTGAAGTCGTTTTGTGTTGATTTGGACGGTGATCGTCCTATAACCTGGGGCCGTTTCACTAAACTTCGTACGATTAAAATGTTCGTATTTGCAGATCTAGAATCGTCTGTAAATTTCAATTGATTGACTTACATTAAATATAGGATCGTCTGGAAATTTCAATTGATGGATGGATTTACATTTGTTGAGCATAGGCTGCATATGTAGCCTATGCTCAATAAATGTAAATCCAATAATTGTTTACAAGAAAACTTTTAGTGTGAAATTTACAGACTATCATACTTTTGCACTTACGGACGTTTTAGTTGTACGAAGTTTAGTGAAACGGCCCCCAGATGGTGTAGTAATCGTCACGTCGTCACGTTTCGTCACGTTCTGCCTTTAAATAGTTCTTCCGAAACATACATCGTTGTGTCAATCCGATTACTGGTGCTCAGTTGACATATATTCCTTAACCTCGCGTAAGTTTGTGACAGCTCGCAGCAGGGTACGACAACATGTTGTTTCTTGGCTGCATGCTCAATAACTGTAAATCCAGTCTGCGCAATCTGATCAGAGGCTACAATGCTCACTACTGAGTCATCGAGACGTTTTACATCCACCAACAAATAACGTTATTTCTGTATCAGACTGCACGAACATGAGAACAAATAACAACATACTTCGTCTAATACATTCACCAAATCCTCAATAAGCACGATTTCGTCGTGACATGTCAGATTTCGTCTCGAGTTATTAGCTGTTGCGGGGCAATGTTATTAGTTTCTAAATTTGCCTAAACCACAATTGAAATCAGAAGTAACGAGTATCAAAAAGCAATACAAAAATGATTGTACCTTTATCATGCTGCAGAAAACAATAAACACACCACAAATATAGCATATTGTTATTATTTTCCATGACAACACATCTTGGTATTTCATTATAATTGTCTCAAGGAGACAATTATATTGAAATGCCAAGACATGTTTTCATTTCGAAGCAAACTATTCAATAATTGCTGACTGTTGATGTGTAAACAGCAGTGTGATTCTATTTTACCCAATTAATATTTTGAAATACGCAATTGCTTCAGAAATGATGGAGTGACAATACTCAATTACTAATTCCTTATCTGGAGCTCTGGTCATATTTTCATGCTACTCATATGTACAGTTGGTTTCCGAAATACGATGAAAACCTATAATTACGTGTGCATGTATGTTTTCTTATAATCCGTTTCATCATTTCCGTGCATATCGGACGACTAAAATGTTCGTAAGTGCAAACTTATGATAGTCTGTCAATTTCACATTAACAATAATTTCTTATAAACAATTATTGGATTTACATTTATTGAGCATAGGCTGTATATGCAGCCTATGTTCAATAACAGTAAATCCATCAATTGAAATTTCCAGACTATCCTAAAGTTGCACTGACGATCGGTTTAGTCGTACGAAGTTTAGTGAAACGGCCCATTGATTATCAACTTGTCTGAACATATATTGACAAATGATGTTAACTATTTTGAAATAAAGACAACAACTATTGGCAAGATTAGCAGAGGCGGCAGTGTACTCTTAATAATGGACTGACCGAATAGCTCGACCAATACCAAACACACTTACTGAATTCCTGCATAAGCACGGGGTACGTGCGGTATAAGTAAGGTTCCAGAAATCGCAGATTTAGCACGAATCCATCCAGTGTTATTATATTTGGATTGCCTTTCGGGACATGTCTGGACGTTTCATATGGCTGTGACTGGAGAAACTGGGCTTATGGCGCATCAATTGCGGCGCATCATTTGCGTTCACTCTGGCACCTAATACAAGTAGCACCTTGCAACACTTTGATTATAATATTACTATTGATGTTATCACATTGATACATTGTCCACTTGTGTTTCTGTATTTACACAGCACATGGGCAATGTATGGACATGAGGATGTGATAGCACAGTTAGGACACGTTCGTCCGCATGTAAGAGAAGATAATCGGCGAGCTAAATTCGTCCGCATGTACGAGGAGATCGCGGATTATCTCCTCGTACATGCGGACGAACCGTGATCTACATGTGGCATATAAGCATGACATATGTTTCACTGACTCATTGGCGAACAGTGTTGGCCATGTACATGTAGGCGCATATGCTCGGTCTGATCTTGGGCTACACTAGTCGCTGGCGTCGTATACCTAATTATCCAGTCTCATCTAAATGTAATGCGTCTACAACACCATGGAAAGCAAATATAACATGATCGGCCCTCCTGGGAATCGTATATAGACTGGCATATAGAAACCCACAGTTCGTACTCTGATAGTAAGTGTTATTATATACGCACTTTCCTTTCTTATTGAAACACAATGGAAAGCAAGACGTCAATAGTTATAGGTTAGTTGTATGTGGATATATGCCACTCGTTCCGCAGCGCAACGATATTGCGCTCCTAAAGTCGCGCAATATCGTTGCGCGGCGGAACGAGTGGCATATATCCACATACAAATCAAATAACCTTTTTATTATATACGTACATAATTCGCAATTTATTTGCGCTTCAAAACATATACAAAATGTAATTAAAATAAACAAGTTAGTGGCGATTCAGAAGGAACTACTTCGCGAGGGGTGAAGCGTAGTTCCGGTGTAACGTGAGCCCCTTAAGTCCGTGAAAACCTTCAGCCTAGCCAAGCGGCTTAAGGGGCTCACGCTGGGGGTGTGAGCCCCGTAAGTCCTTGAAAACCTTCAGCCTAGTCATAGCGGCTTAAAGGGCTCACGCTGGGGGGGGGGGGGGAACCAATTTGTTGGTATATATACACAATATGAATGGTAACGATGATATTACTCAATATGCACACCGCGTACCGTAGTTCTTCTACCAAATGGCGTATATGTATATGAATGTGCCGATATGTAACCGACCGTGAGAAGTTGAAGCCTGTCTGTAAACTAATCTATAATCGGTGGCTTTGCAAACCCCTTTGTTGGTATATACCCAATGTGCCTATTAATAATGATATTATGCAATCAGGGTTGGCAATTTCCCGGGAAATAAGGGTATTTCCCAGGACGGCGGGAAATACTGGGAAATACCGGGAAATACTGGGAAATACCGGGATATACTGGGAAATACCGGGAAATACCGGGAAATATGAATCTTGGTGGTCTTTTTAATTCCAAAATGTCAAGATGAGTCTCTATATTCCCCTATATCTACTATGGTTTATATCTGTGTAGACTGATAAGCCTACAGGTAAAACATTCAGCAATAAAAAAAGAAGTAATAAGTTTATTTAGAGAAAAAAAAACATCATTATTTTCTAGACAATTTTCTTCCCTATATACAAGTCTATGTAGTATTTGCCAACTGTCTATTTTATTGTATATGAGAACACCCCTCATTACTATAGTAACCTGCCACTAATAAAAGCTGCTTTTGGAATTTTGAGAAAAGCCCTGTTGATAACAGGGATAATCCACGTACAGTGTAAGTGTAATTGTTTTACAACTTGACATGACCATATACATACCACCTGGGTTCTTATTATACAGTACGACACTAAAGGTGTGAGAGAAGGCTGACAATTAACAGCCTGTTGTCATAGTCTGATGGTTTATTATTAAAGTCTCATCAATGTACATGCAAATAAGTAGACATTAGTAGTCTTTTGGCTTTTAATTTTAACGATTTTAGGTACTGTATCTCATACGTACCATTGTGGCCCATAGTCTTCACTTTAAATAAATGTCATAATAATAATGCAAATAAGTAATACAAAGCATAAAACAACAGTACATTGTCAGTCATATAAGACTTGTAAGAGACTATGTGTATGCACATCATGCATGCTAAGATCATTTATTCTCATTCTTGATACCGATTATTAGTGTGGGAGAAGGTTGACAATTAACAGCCTGTTGTCAAAACATAGTCTGATCATGATGACGTTATCCTTGTGAATTGTATCTAGCAGACACTCAGATGCTTCCTAAAAAAATGAAGAAGTAATTTACAAAAAAAATAATAAAACCAAAATATAAATGTCATGGTTGCCAAATATTCCACCTGATGAGTACCCCTAGTTGGGAATGAAACAGATCTATACATTGTAATTAACCCCTATATCTAATTATTAAGTTGTTGACTGTTTAATTAACTATTACTGAGTTTTAAAACTTAATTTAAATAACTTTAATTATCAAATAAGAAAATCAAAATTCATATTTCCCGGTATTTCCCGGTATTTCCCACTTTGGGGAGTATTTCCCGGGACGGGAAATACCGGTATTTCCCGCCGGGAATTTCCGCCCCCGGTATTTCCCGGCCAACCCTGTATGCAATATGTTCCAATATAAGGCAACGTGAAATATATGGGACTAGATTTCAATTTTCACGGCGGGGACAAAAGCACCCGGCCATGAGAAGTTTCAGCCTGTCCGTAAACTTGATATATAGAGAACACATCGGTATTTGTTCACACCCCTGTGTTGGTATATACCCAATGTGCCTATTAATAATGATATTATGCAATATGTACCAATATAAGGCAAAAAAAACGTGAAATATGGGACTGATTTCAATTTTCACGGCGGGGACAAAAGCACCCGGCCATGAGAAGTTTCAGCCTGTCCGTAAACTTGATATATAGAGAACACATCGGTAATTTCACACCCCTGTGTTGGTATATACCCAATGTGCCTATTATTAATGATGATTTTTGCAATATGTACCAATATAAGGCAAAAAAAACGTGAAATATATGGACAGATTTCAATTTTCAAGGCGGGACAAAAGCACACGGCCATGAGAAGTTTCAGCCTGTCCGTAAATTTGATATATAGAGAACACATCGGTAGTTTTTTTCACACTGTGTTGGTATATACCCAATGTGGCCTATTATAATGATATTATTAAATATGTTCCATAAGGCCAAAAAAACGTGAAAATATATGGGACTGATTTCAATTTTTACGGCGGGGACAAAGGCACCCGGCCATGAGAAGTTTCAGCCTGTCCGTAAACTTGATATATAGAGAATACATCGGTATTTTTTTTCACACCCCTGTGTTGGTATATACCCAATGTGCCTATTAATAATGATATTATGCAATATGTACCAATATAAGGTAAACAAAACGTGAAATATATGGGACTGATTTCAATTTTCACGGCGGGGACAAAAGCACTCGGCCATGAGAAGTTTCAGCCTGTCCGTAAACTTGATATATAGAGAACACATCGGTTTTTTTTCACACCCCGGTGTTGGTATATACCCAATGTGCCTATTGATAATGATATTATGCAATACGTACCAACATAAGGCAAAACAAAGTGAAATATATGGGAATGATTTCAATTTTCACGGCGGGGGCAAAAGCACCCGGCCATGAGAAGTTTCAGCCTGTCCGTAAACTTGATATATAGAGAACACATCGGTATTTGTTCACACCCTTGTGTTGGTATATACCCAATGTGCCTATTAATAATGATATTATGCAATACGTTCCAATATAAGGCAAAACAAATGGGAAATATATGGGAATTATTTCAATTTTCACGGCGGGGACAAAAGCACCCTGCCATGAGAAGTTTCAGCCTGTCCGTAAACTTAATATATAGAGAACACATCGGTATTTTTTCACACCCCTGTGTTGGTATATACCCAATGTGCCTATTAATATGATATTATGCAATATGTTCCAATATAAGGCAAAAAAAACTGTGAAATATATGGGAATGATTTCAATTTTCACGCCGGGACAAAAGCACCCGGCTATGAGAAGTTTCAGCCTATCCGTAAACTTGATATATAGAGAACACATCGGTATTTGTTCACACCCCTGTGTTGGTATATACCCAATGTGCCTATTAATAATGATATTATGCAATACGTTCCAATATAAGGCAAAAAAAAACGTGAAATATATGGGAATTATTTTTTTCAATTTTCAAAGCGGGGACAAAAGCACCCGGCCATGAGAAGTTTCAGCCTGTCCGTAAACTTGATATATAGAGAACACATCGGTATTTTTTTCACACCCCTGTGTTGGTATATACCCAATGTGCCTATTAATAATGATATTATACAATATGTACCAATATAAGGCAAAAATAACGTGAAATATATGGGAATGATTTCAATTTTCACGGCGGGGACAAAAGCACCCGGCCATGAGAAGTTTCAGCCTGTCCGTAAACTTGATATATAGAGAACACATCGGTAGTTTTTCACACTGTGTTGGTATGATACCCAATGTGCCTATTAATATGATATTATGCAATAATGTACCTATACAATGGCATAAAAACGTGAAATATATGGGATGATTTCAATTTTCACGGCGGGGACAAAAGCACCGGCCATGAGAAGTTTCAGCCTGTCCGTAAACTTGATATATATGAGAACACATCGGTAGTTTTTCAGTTTTTTCACCCCTGTGTTGGTATATACCCAATGTGCTATTAATAATGATATTATGCTATACGTTCCAATATAAGGCAAAGAAAACGTGATATATGGGACTGATTTCCAATTTTCACGGCGGGGACAAAAGCCCGCCATGAGAAAGTTGAAGCCTGTCCGTAAACTTGATATATAGAGAACACATCGGTATTTGTTCACACCCCAGTGTTAGTATATACCCAATGTGCCTATTAATAATGATATTATGCAATATGTTCAATATAAGGCAAAAAACAACGTGAAATATATGGGACTGATTTCAATTTTCACGGCAGGGGACAAAAAGCACCCGGCCATGAGAAGTTTCAGCTGTCGTAAACTTGATATATGAGAACACATCGGTAGTTTTTCACACCCCTGTGTTAATATATACCCAATGTGCCTATTAATAATGATATTATGCAATACGTTCCAAATATAAGGCAAAAACAAAACGTGAAATATATGGGACTGATTTTCAATTTAATTTTCACGGCGGGGACAAAAGCACCCGCCCATGAGAAATTTCAGCCTTTCGTAAACTGATATATAGAGAAACACAGCGGATTTTTTTTCAACACCCCTGTGTTGGTATATACCCATGTGCATATTGATAATGATATATGAATACGTTCCAATATAAGCAAAACACGTGCAATATATGGGAATGATTTCAATTTTTCACGGCGTGACAAAAGCCGCACGGCCATGAGAAGTTTTCAGCTGTCCGTAAACTTGATATAGAGAACACATCGGTATTTTTTTCACACCCCAGTGTTAGTATATACCCAATGTGCCTATTAATAATGATATTATGCAATATGTTCCAAGATAAGGCAAAAAAAAAACGTGAAATATATGGGAATGATAATTTCAATTTCACTGGCGGGGGGGACAAAAGCACCCTTCCATGAGAAGTTTCAGCCTGTCCGTAAACTTGTATATAGAGAACACATCGGTATTTTTTCACACCCCTGTGTTGGTATATACCCAATGTGCCTATTAATAATGATATTATGCAATATGTTCCAATATAAGGCAAAAAAAACACGTGAAATATATGGGAATGATTTCAATTTTCACGGCGGGGACAAAAGCACCCGCCCATGAGAAGTTTCAGCCTGTCCGTAAACTTGATATATAGAGAACACATCGGTATTTTTGCACACCCCTGTGTTGGTATATACCCAATGTGCCTATTGATAATGATATTATGCAATACGTTCCAATATAAGGCAAAAAAAACGTGCAATATATGGGACTGATTTCAATTTTCGCGGCGGGGACAAAAGCCGCACCCGGCCATGAGAAGTTTCAGCCTGTCCGTAAACTTGATATATAGAGAACACATCGGTATTATTTCACACCCCAGTGTTAGTATATACCCAATGTGCCTATTAATAATGATATTATGCAATATGTTCCAACATAAGGCAAAAAAAATCGTGAAATATATGGGAATGATTTCAATTTTCACGGCGGGGACAAAAACACCCGGCCATGAGAAGTTTCAGCCTGTCCGTAAACTTGATATATAGAGAACACATCGGTATTTTTTCACACCCCTGTGTTGGTATATACCCAATGTGCCTATTAATAATGATATTATGCAATACGTTCCAATATAAGGCAAAAAAAAACGTGAAATATATGGGAATTATTTCAATTTTCACGGCGGGGATAAAAGCACCCGGCCATGAAAAGTTTCAGCCTGTCCGTAAACTTGATATATCGAGAACACATCGGTATTTTTTCACACCCCTGTGTTGGTATATACCCAATGTGCATATTAATAATGATATTATGCAATTCGTTCCAATATAAGGCAAAACAAAGTGAAATATATGGGACTGATTTCAATTTTCACGGCGGGGACAAAAGCACCCGGCCATGAGAAGTTTCAGCCTGTCCGTAAACTTGATATATAGAGAACACATCTGTAGTTTTTCACACCCCTGTGTTGATATATACCCAATGTGCCTATTAATAATGATATTATGCAATACGTTCCAATATAAGGCAAAAAAAAACGTGAAATATATGGGATGATTTCAATTTTCACACGGCGGGGACAAAAGCACCCGCCCATGAGAAGTTTCAGCCTGTCCGTAAACTTGATATATAGAGAACACATCGGTATTTTTTCACACCCCTGTGTTGGTGTATACCCAATGTGCCTATTAATAATGATATTATGCAATACGTTCCAATATAAGGCAAAACAAAGTGAAATATATGGGACTGATTTTCAATTTTCACGGCGGGGACAAAAAGCACCCGGCCATGAGAAGTTTCAGCCTGTCCGTAAACTTGATATATAGAGAACACATCGGTATTTTTTCACACCCCTGTGTTGGTATATACCCAATGTGCCTATTAATAATGATATTATGCAATTATGTTTCCAATATAAGGAAAAAAAAACACCCGTGAAATATGGGAATGGGGAAGATTTCAATTTTCACGGCGGGGACAAAAGCACCGGCCATGAGAAGTTTCAGCCTGTCCGTAAACTTGATATATAGAGAACACAATCGGTAATTTTTCACACCCCTGTGTTGGTTATATACCCAATGTGCCTATTAATAATGATATTTTGCAATATGTACCAATATAATGCAAAAAAAAACGTGAAATATATGGACAGATTTCAATTTTCAAGGCGGGACAAAAGCATTACGGCCATGAGAAGTTTCAGCCTGTCCGTAAATTTGATATATAGAGAACACATCGGTAGTTGTTTTTCACACCCCTGTGTTGGTATATACCCAATGTGCCTATTAATAATGATAATTATTAAATATGTTCCAATATAAGGCCAAAAAAAAAACGTGAAATATATGGGACTGTTTCAATTTTTACGGCGGGGACAAAGGCACCCGGCCATGAGAAGTTTCAGCCTGTCCGTAAACTTGATATATAGAGAATACATCGGTATTTTTTCACACCCCTGTGTTGGTATATACCCAATGTGCCTATTAATAATGATATTATGCAATATGTACCAATATAAGGTAAACAAAAACGTGAAATATATGGGATGATTTCAATTTTCACGCGGGACAAAAGCACTCGGCATGAGAAGTTTCAGCCTGTCCGTAAACTTGATATATAGAGAACACATCGGTTTTTTTTCACACCCCGGTGTTGGTATATACCCAATGTGCCTATTGATAATGATATTATGCAATACGTACCAACATAAGGGCAAAACAAAGTGAAATATGGGATGAATTGATTTCATTTTTCACGGCGGGGGCAAAGCACCCGGCCATGAGAAGTTTCAGCCTGTCCGTAAACTTGATATATAGAGAACACATCGGTATTTGTTCACACCCTTGTGTTGGTATATACCCAATGTGCCTATTAATAATGATATTATGCAATACGTTCCAATATAAGGCAAAACAAATGGGAAATATATGGGAATTATTTCAATTTTCACGGCGGGGACAAAAGCACCCTGCCATGAGAAGTTTCAGCCTGTCCGTAAACTTAATATATAGAGAACACATCGGTATTTTTTCACACCCCTGTGTTGGTATATACCCAATGTGCCTATTAATAATGATATTATGCAATATGTTCCAATATAAGGCAAAAAAAACTGTGAAATATATGGGAATGATTTCAATTTTCACGCCGGGACAAAAGCACCCGGCTATGAGAAGTTTCAGCCTATCCGTAAAACTTTGATATATAGAACACATCGGTATTTGTTCACACCCCTGTGTTGGTATATTACCCAATGTGCCTATTAATAATGATATTAGCAATACGTTCCAATATAAGGCAAAAAAAAACGTGAAATATATGGAATTATTTCAATTTTCAAAGCGGGGACAAAAGCACCCGGCCATGAGAAGTTTCAGCCTGTCCGTAAACTTGATATATAGAGAACACATCGGTATTTTTTTCACACCCCTGTGTTGGTATATACCCAATGTGCCTATTAATAATGATATTATACAATATGTACCAATATAAGGCAAAAATAACGTGAAATATATGGGAATGATTTCAATTTTCACGGCGGGGACAAAAGCACCCGGCCATGAGAAGTTTCAGCCTGTCCGTAAACTTGATATATAGAGAACACATCGGTAGTTTTTCACACCCCTGTTTTGTATATACCCAATGTGCCTATTAATAATGATATATGCAATATGTACCAATATAAGGCAAATAAAACGTGAAATATATGGGAATGATTTCAATTTCACGGCGGGGACATAAAAGCACCCGGCCATGAGAAGTTTCAGCCTGTCCGTAAAACTTGATATATAGAGAACACATCGGTAGTTTTTCACACCCCTTGTGTTGGTTATATACCCAATGTGCCTATTAATAATGATATTATGCTATACGTTCCTAATATAAGGCAAAGAAAACGTGAAATAAATATGGGACTGATTTCAATTTTTCACGGCGGGGACAAAAGCACCCGGCCATGAGAAGTTGAAGCCTGTCCGTAAACTTGATATATAGAGCACACAATCGGTATTTGTTCACCCCAACCCAGTGTTAGTATATACCCAATGTGCTATTAATAATGATATTATGCAATATGTTCCAATATAAGGCAAAAAATAACGTGAAATATGGTGGGACTGATTTCAATTTTCACGGCGGGGGGACAAAAGCACCCGGCCATGAGAAGTTTCAGCCTGTCCGTAAACTTGATATATAGAAACACACGGTAGTTTTGTTTTCACACCCCTGTGTTATATACCCAATGTGCCTATTAATAATGATATTATGCAATACGTTCCAATATAAGGCAAAAACAAACGTGTAAATATATGGGACTGATTTCAATTTTTCACGGCGGGGACAAAAGCACCCGCCCATGATGAAAATTTCAGCCTTTCCGTAAACTTGATATATAGAGAACACATCGGTATTTTTTCACACCCCTGTGTTGGTATATACCCAATGTGCATATTGATAATGATATTATGCAATACGTTCCAATATAAGGCAAAAAAAACGTGCAATATATGGGAATGATTTCAATTTTCACGGCGGGGACAAAAAGCCGCACGGCCATGAGAAGTTTCAGCCTGTCCGTAAACATGATATAGAGAACACATCGGTATTTTTTTCACACCCCAGTGTTAGTATATACCCAATGTGCCTATTAATAATGATATTATGCAATATGTTCCAAGATAAGGCAAAAAAAAAAACGTGAAATATATGGGATGGGATGATTTCAATTTTCACGGCGGGGACAAAAGCACCCTTCCATGAGAAGTTTCAGCCTGTCCGTAAACTTGATATATAGAGAACACATCGGTATTTTTTCACACCCCTGTGTTGGTATATACCCAATGTGCCTATTAATAATGATATTATGCAATATGTTCCAATATAAGGCAAAAAAAACACGTGAAATATATGGGAATGATTTCAATTTTTCACGCGGGGGGGGGACAAAAGCACCCGCCCATGAGAAGTTTCAGCCTGTCCGTAAACTTGATATATAGAGAACACATCGGTATTTTTGCACACCCCTGTGTTGGTATATACCCAATGTGCCTATTGATAATGATATTATGCAATACGTTCCAATATAAGGCAAAAAAAACGTGCAATATATGGGACTGATTTCAATTTTCACGGCGGGGACAAAAGCCGCACCGGCCATGAGAAGTTTCAGCCTGTCCGTAAACTTGTATATAGAGAACACATCGGTATTATTTCACACCCCAGTGTTAGTATATACCAATGTGCCTATTAATAATGATATTATGCAATATGTTCCAATATAAGGCAAAAAAATCGTGAAATATATGGGAATGATTTCAATTTTCACGGCGGGGACAAAAGCACCCGGCCATGAGAAGTTTCAGCCTGTCCGTAAAACTTAGTATATAGAGAACACATCGGTATTTTTTCACACCCCTGTGTTGGTATATACCCAATGTGCCTATTAATAATGATATTATGCAATACGTTCCAATATAAGGCAAAAAAAAACGTGAAATATATGGGAATTATTTCAATTTTCACGGCGGGGATAAAAGCACCCGGCCATGATGTTTCAGCCTGTCCGTAAAACTTGATATATCGAGAACACATCGGTATTTTTTCACACCCCGTGTTGGATATACCCAATGTGCCTATTATAATGATATTATGCAATTCGTTCCAATAATAAGGCAAAACAAAGTGAAATATATGGGACTGATTTTCAATTTTCACGGCGGGGACAAAAGCACCCGGCCATGAGAAGTTTCAGCCTGTCCGTAAACTTGATATATGAGAACACATCTGTAGTTTTTCACACACCCTGTGTTGATATACCCAATGTGCCTATTAATAATGATATTATGCAATACGTTCCAATATAAGGCAAAAAAAAACGTGAAATATATGGGACTGATTTCAATTTTCACGGCGGGGACAAAAGCACCCGCCCATGAGAAGTTTCAGCCTGTCCGTAAACTTGATATAGAGAACACATCGGTATTTTTTCACACCCCTGTGTTGGTGTATACCCAATGTGCCTATTAATAATGATATTATGCAATACGTTCCAATATAAGGCAAAACAAAGTGAAATATATGGGACTGATTTCAATTTTCACGGCGGGGACAAAAGCACCCGGCATGAGAAGTTTCAGCCTGTCCGTAAACTTGATATATAGAGAACACATCGGTATTTTTTTCACACCCCTGTGTTGGTATATACCCAATGTGCCTATTAATAATGATATTATGCAATATGTTCCAATATAAGGCAAAAAAAACCCGTGAAATATATGGGAATGATTTCAATTTTCACGGCGGGGACAAAAGCACCCGCCCATGAGAAGTTTCAGCCTGTCCGTAAACTTGATATATAGAGAACACATCGGTAATTTTTCACACCCCTGTGTTGGTATACCCAATGTGCCTATAATAATGATATTTATGCAATACGTTCCAATATAAGGCAAAAAAAACGTGAAATATATGGGAATGATTTCAATTTTGACGGCGGGGATAAAAGCACCCGGCCATGAAAAAGTTTTCAGCCTGTTCCGTAAACTTGATATATAGAGAACACATCGGTATTTTTGCACACCCCTGTGTTGGATATACCAATGTGCCTATTAATAATGATATTATGCAATACGTTCCAATATAAGGCAAAAAAAACGTGAAATATATGGGAATTATTTCAATTTTGACGGCGGGGATAAAAGCACCCGGCCATGAAAAGTTTCAGCCTGTCCGTAAACTTGATATATAAGAGAACACATCGGTATTTTTTCACACCCCGTGTTGGTATATACCCAATGTGCCTATTAATAATGATATGCAATACGTTCCAATATAAGGCAAAACAAAGTGAAAATATATGGGACTGATTTCAATTTTCACGGCGGGGACAAAAGCACCCGAGCCATGAGAAGTTTCAGCCTGTCCGTAAACTTATATATAGAGAAACACATCTGTAGTTTTTCACACCCCTGTGTTGATATATACCCAATGTGCTATTAATAATGATATTATGCAATACATTCCAATATAAGGCAAAAAAAAACGTGAAATATATGGGACTGATTTCAATTTTCACGGCGGGGACAAAAGCACCCGCCCATGAGAAGTTTCAGCCTGTCCGTAAACTTGATATATAGAGAACACATCGGTATTTTTTCACACCCCTGTGTTGGTGTATACCCAATGTGCCTATTAATAATGATATTATGCAATACGTTCCAATATAAAGGCAAAACAAAGTGAAATATATGGGACTGATTTTCAATTTTCACGGCGGAGACAAAAGCACCCGGCCATGAGAAGTTTCAGCCTGTCCGTAAACTTGATATAATAGAGAAACACATCGGTATTTTTTCACACCCATGTAATTGGTATATACCCAATGTGCCTATTAATAATGATAGTATGCAATATGTTCAATATAAGGCAAAACAAAACGTGAATATTATGGACTGATTTCAATTTTCACGGTGGGGACAAAAGCATCCGGCCATGAGAAGTTTCAGCCTGTCCGTAAACTCAAACAAAACAGGCAATATATGCAACAAAAAGCAACCGGCCATGAGAATTTTATCGGTAGTTTTGCAAGCCCGTGAACTTACCTGATCATGGGCACTGTCGGGTCCGATGGAAATAATGCATGCTTACTCTCAGGTCAGATGCTGATTGATGATTATATATCACATAATATGGGAATTCACCGAATAAATAAACTTCCGGAAAGTATGAATGCCGATCGTTAAATTACCCTTCGCTGCTCCCTCCTACCACTCAAACAAAAATGTGATCTAGGCTTCGGCGACAAGTCTGGGTATGGAAGGTTTACAACCCGATTCTCACAACGAACGGACCTAGGCATATAAACACATTAAATATACATTAGATATACCTAAAATAATTCATAAGTGAACAAAAATGGCCACATTATCTTACATATTTTAAAATGAATTATTTGGTGGCCATTTTTTTCCCCCACTTATGGATGATTTTTTAGGTATATCTTATGCATATTTAATGTATTTATATACCTAGGTCCGTTAAGTTAAATTCTTTCGTATAGCAAAAATCACATCATGAGTAAATCATACACAACGATAAATTTCACTATTTCACATCCCAGTGTGGTACGTTTTCACCCTTTTGTTTTGACCCGGGTACGTTTTGACCAGAACCCAACCAAAAGATCTCATTTATATAAATGGGTTTTATACGGCAAATAGTAAGAAAAAAAGGGTGGCACGATTTACCCAAAATCTACCCAAATCTACTCAAATCTTCTATAATTACTATATGTGTCAATACAAATAAGCTATACACATCTTATTTGGACTGTACTTACATAATGTATGTCATTAATTTGCTCATACCAGGGCCCATTTTAATGTTTTGATGCAAAATGGAAATATTTGTATATGAAATAAAGGGAGAGTACCGCGATAAACTTAATACTAGGAAGCCAAGGAAGATAATCCACTTTATAATGGCTAAACATGCTAAATGGGAATGATTATTTTTAATTGAAATACAAATACACAAAACTGTAGAACCTCTCTAATGTTGACATACAAGGAGACAGTAGTGGTGAATGTGTCTACCGTTATACTGGCCGTTTTCGCCCGCCAGGACGTGTAGCCATCTTGTACATAATCACTTGTTGAGGCTATACCTCTAGGGAAATTTGCAATCACAGTCTGATCAGGGTCTACACTGTTTTCCATCTTGTACATAATCACTGTATACCATATACAAGAAGCAAGCCGCGTGTCGCCCGCAGGACGTGTAGCCACCTTATAACAATCACTTGTTGAGGCTATACATTCTAGGGGAAATTTGCAATCACAGTCTGATCAGGTCTACCCGGTTACCCATTTTATGCATAACCACTTGTTGAGGCTATACAGAGGGGAAATATGCATTCACAATCTAATCAGGATCTACACAGTTTTCCCATAGTGTACATAATCGACTATATATAACGAGCTATCCCACTAAAATACACTGTGTTCTGGTCAATACAATATAATATGGGCTTTGTCTACATAGAGGTGTGAAAAACATTCAAGCTATTTGACAAGATATACAAACCATACACAAACTTAACAATATATATATTGCATGCATATTATGGTTCATTTTCATCATCAATGTTCTTAATACAAGATCGTTTATTATTGTTATTGTAGATGAATATAAGAATATTTATATATATATATATATATTATATATATATTTAGAATATATATATATGCAACTCCGGAAATTAAATTGCAATAACTAAACTATGCCCAGAAGTCATTTGTGCTAAATAAAAACATTCATTCAATGCATTATATTTGTTTTTTTACTATTTCAAAAGATGTTGGCATATAATTACTCGGCGAAATAAATATTGCAATATATGGAGGTGACCGGTTACTTAGACAGTTGGACTATTATATGTGCCATATGAAATCATGATCGATGGCAACTTAAAGTTAGACAACTGAGACATAATGAATGAGTCTCGATCACATTAGTCTCCCTTTAGTCGCCAAACAGGTGTTAGCATCTCGATTTATAAGCAGAATAGTATGGCCACTAAAGTGCGACACGGAGCTCGAAAATACACATTCATAACATCCCCGGACGGGAAAATACCTAAATTTTACATTTGGGACCATTTTTATGCTTAGACGTACGTTAATCTCATTAAATCTTGAAATATAATCGATGACTTAAACTTTACACAGCCTTGGCCCCGATTGTTATTGTTCCGTCTGCGCATGCGCGGACTGAAACCTTTACTGGGCTGAAGAATTTTCTGTTATACCGGCACTGAATAATATGAACTCACGAGACGTCAATATGGAAAAAATATTGACGTCTTGTGTTGCATTGTGTTTCAATGGGAAACGAAAGTACGTATATAATAATTGCCCTTATTAACGTCGCTTTACTTCATATTAGTCAGTGTCGGAACTCCGTTTCACCTCGAATAATAGTTACTTTTAAACCACCACTTGTTTGTTTATTTTATTTCTCGTTTGCATAATTTTTGAAGCGCATATAAATTGCGAGTGATTTACGTATATAGCTACATAATACAAAGGTTAGTTGATTTGTATGTGGATATATGCCACTCGTTCCGTCGCGCAACGATATTGTGCTCCTAAAGCTAGTCATGATACGACTGGGATGCGACTGTTGGCGAAAATTGCGAACGGCATTCGCGAGGAAGTTTCCAAAATATCTCGAAATGTTCGCAGTGGTTCTCAATTTCCTCTCGTGAGTCGCAGGGCCTCGCTGGAACTTTGAACATGTTCAAAAAATTCGCGCGACAAATTTTCTCTCAAAATAGTCACAGAGTCGTCACGGGCGTCTCGAACCCGTCTCGAACCCTTCTCAATTTAGTTTCCGTGAGTCAGAAAGTGAGAGAAATGTGAGACAACTTTGTGAGGATTTGGCGACCTATAAAACTAAATTGTGATTGATTGGAGACAACAATTATAATCTGACATTCCGGGCGCGAGACAGGCGCGAGCTGCCTATTTCTCAATTGTCACGCATAACTGTCGCGCGACTGTCGCGCGAATGTCAGGCGACAATATGTGTAGGTGTTGACGGGATAAATAGAATAGTAGGTTAGTGCCGTGAATGGGAAAACATATCTGGCGCGGCACGGAAACGGGATGTGCTCGGCAGAGTCTCGCCCATCCCGTTTCCTAAGCCTTGTCACATATTGTTCCCATTCACGGCACTAACCTACTATTCTCTATATATAAAGCATACGATCTTTATGAATTCCAGCTTATTGCATGCTTACATAGAACTTTAACTATGGGGTCCCGCACATCGGGGTGTATTGTAGGGATTATCGTGTATTGTTTCAACCATTAGACATTTCATTAATATACACAACTATCAATTAATTTGTATTACCTGGTACAGTTATTGGCATTATTTCGCATAATTTGAAAGACGGATTTTAATAATTTTGAGGCCATGGGAGATAACCGCGTTTTCTCAAACTATTAACAAAAATCAATATATAATAAACGGAAATCAATATGTATTCGTACAACGCATGTTATGGTGTACAATAATTATACTTTATAAGATATCCACTGCAGTCCTCATTAAGTTTATATACATTATTTATTTAAATAAATAAAACTAATCACCATTTCTTCACATGTACATACACTGGTGATCACCACTGCCGACACGAAATTGAAATATTAGTTAATACAGTAACTGTGTCAAAACGGACACATGCTAAAAACATTTGGAATAGTTACATAATTATGTACCCGCTTAATTTCCATACATATGTATTTTTACATAATTTGAGGGCACTCACCTTTAATACTAAATCATAAAGACGCTCGTATTGAATATTGGCTTCTCGCATTAAGGCAGGTGTACGCCAGGAAGTAATATTGTCCTTCAGCCGCGATATGGAGTAAGTGCCATTGAAAATCGATTGCTAAGCAAATGCATATTATACATGTATCCGTTGTTATTGTGGCTTAAAGGTACATGCCCACTCAGTAGGTACAAAATGTTCTTTACATCAGAGACATCATCTGAGACATTTCCTGGCAAAATAAACATTCATGCGCCATTATCCCACGTACTGATTGGCATTATTATACATTTTATATCAGACGTAAATTTACACACTGATATCCGGGGCGATAACCGTGTTTGCTTAAAATGTTAACGGACATTACTATTTAATCTCTGTATTTATTTTATGATGTGCAATGTTGATACTTTAAAATCTGTCAAAAATATTATTTTTTCAGGTGACGCATTTCTTTAGTATAAATAATTAAAAAATATCATACCTCATTTGCATATGAACATGATGAAAATAGCCTGATACCACCGCGCGTCACTATCAGTAAAATAAATATTACTAAATGATTATATCTGTATAGCAGGCACTTGTAACGTTTAGAACTGGTGGAATAGTGACACAGTTATACACTTATTTAATTCCTATAAATGACATTTTGGGCTTACTGAGTGGGCATGTACCTTTAAAGCAATGACCTTCCAAGACAAAAACACGACTATTGATTCGACATCATC
Source organism: Conchocele bisecta (assembly GCA_029237695.1). Taxonomy (NCBI): domain Eukaryota; kingdom Metazoa; phylum Mollusca; class Bivalvia; order Lucinida; family Thyasiridae; genus Conchocele; species Conchocele bisecta. The sequence continues at coordinate 45,401 of JAQRGA010000127.1, forward strand.
GTCGGCGTTCGGTGATAACTCTTGCACTACCGCCTGCGTTAATCTTTCACATATTATCAACGGTTCTACACATCTATTAGCAATGCCAACTCGCATTCAAGCAATTTGATTGTCTGAGCCTGAGTTGTACACAGCTCAGACCCAGTCAATGAAGCTGCTTAATACAAGCACTCTATTCAAGTATTTTGAAATACAGAAATCGACAAATATTTGAAACATTAGTGCAGGCAGTAGTGTACTATAAATAGATGTATAATACCATGCTAGGTACATGTACGTGTATTCTAATATCAACTTTATCCCGCAATGCTTTTGAACGTGTAAGAATTCCGAGCCGAGTCTGATAAACTTGGTATGAAAATACACGAGCATGGTATTATGGTTATCAGATAATGTTCTATACTACAGAATGGGTAAATGTCACGAACTTATATTGAAAGAACGCGGGATAAAAATGGACACGACTATACGTGTCGATCATGCAAGACGCTGTGTAATTTCACAAGATCATAACGAGCTTACTGGTGTAACAAACAGTGCCGACCCTGTTGTTGTGGTTCGCTGTAAACCGTTACATGTAGTATGGATCCGGGTGTCCGATTTAGAGACGTTCCACTGTAATTCAGGTTGTATGAGGGTGGCAATGTAATATGCCTGTGCGCGATATCCACAGGTTGAGAAAGGTTCTACATGTATTACAATTTAGAAAGTTGCATATCCATTTACTGTGGATTTGAAACAACCTATAAATAGTTCCTCCATCAGTGTAAGTTACTTCCCTTTGTTGGACACAGGTAAACACTGTCGGCCATGTTATGAGGCAATATTCCATTAGGCCCTATAGACAAATATGGAAAATAATCCAAGTTACGGAATTACTAAATATTGCTCAAAAAAGAAAACCCATTTGTCTTTACATGTGATTTATTTGAACCGGGAATCCCCTACTGTTCACTCTCCCAGATCCCCTAGTGTAACCGGGAATCCCCTACTGTTCACCCTCTAATAGTGTAACTGGGAATCCCCTACTGTTCACCCTGTGTAACCGGGAATCCCTTACTGTTTACCCTCTCCTAGTGTAACCGGGAATCCTCTACTGGTCACCCTCTCCTAGTGTAATCGGGAATCCCCTACTGTTCACCCTCTCCTAGTGTACGAGAATCCTCTACTGGTCACCCTCTCCTAGTGTAACGGGGAATCCCTACTGTTCACCCTCCCCTAGTGTAACCGGGAATCCCCTACTGTTCACCCTCCCCTAGTGTAACCCCGGTTACACTAGAGGAGGTGTGAACAGTAGGGGATTCTACAAAGGACTAACATTAATATCAGAGTATACATGTATATGTCCATTCAATATCAACATTTCGCTTACAGTTATTTTACTATAGTTTTTCCCACAAAGATGGCTGTAAAAGGAAGACAACTCCGCGTCACATTAGCTAATCTGGGAAGTGTGTATTCCACACAAATGATAATAAAAACATCATAAACCCCAATTTATCCGTCAACACAGTGCGTATGTGCCGTGAAACACGGTGCCG